>PVIC010022470.1:0-27642 GCA_004025085.1 Thryonomys swinderianus | reverse complement strand
CTGAGTTCGATCCCCGGTTACCACATATAATGCTGGGTGTGGTGGCTCACGCCTGTAATCCCAGCACTCGGGAGGCAGAGATGGGAGGATTGCTGAGTTCGCGGCGGCTTGCCTGGGCACCATAGTGAGCTCAGGGCCAGCCTGAACTACAAAGCAAGACCCTGTCTCCAAAAAGCAAAAAAAAAAAAAAAAAAAAAAATTATAATACCCATTTACATGTTTTAGGTTTGTAACTATAAATAGACTAGCTAGAACTTTTTATAGATCAATTAATGTATCTCTTGTAATAAGAATCATAAGGAATAAAAATCTTTTAGGAAAGCAAAGATGCTTTTTAAGATAACCCCTAGGTTGATGTTTTATCTGATTGGAATGCCCAGTTACACAGCCTTCTCATTGTTGTTTTGATAGCCACACTTGTTTGGTGTCACAGTTTATAGCCAAAACCACTATGTTGATGGCTACATATAACTGTTCCCTCTAAAGAGGCCTATTATTAAAGGTAATCTTACTTATTTCCAGGGGCAAGTGTTGTGTGTGCGCACAGGCCAGGTTTGGCTGTAAAAAGAGACTAGGTGGCACTCTTTAGAGCTAAGTATGAATTCCAAATAGTGAATGAAGAAGGACTGTCAAGGCTCCAATCTGGCCTGTTGTAGATGTATACTTATAGTATTTTTTCCCATTTTTTTTTTTTTTTAGACAGGGTCTTTCTTTACAGTTTGGGCTGTCCTGAACTCACTATGTAGCCCCGGCAAACCTCGAATTCATAGCAATCCTCCTGCCTCTGCCTCCCAAGTGCTGGGATTACAGGCATGAGCCACCACGCCCTGTACTGTGGTATGTGGTACTGATTGCTGGTGGGTGTGAGTCACCATGCCTGGTATTGTTGTATGTGGTTACCGGGGGTTGAACCAGGAACCTTGTGCTTGCTAGGCAGGTGCCAGAAGCACTGAGCTAAACCTCTGGACCTCCCCTGGTTTTAACAGAAACAAGAAGACATACCTGTCTATCTCTGTTGTTCTGTGCCCAATCTAAGGTGTTCCCTAGACTCCACCATCAGTGGTGGCAACTGGAGGTGTGAAGTGGCTAGAACTGGGTTAGCCACTCTTATTGTGTGCCTTGGCCCCTGTCCTCCTCCTCATGGTTAATGACCCTTGGGCCATACTTAGCTACAAACTTTTCTCTTTCAGAACCTCAGTTAGCACATCATTGAGAATGGTAGCTGGCCTGACAAGGTGTTTTAGAGAGAAATCATAAGAGAGAGGCAGTCCTCTGAAACAGAGGCTATGGCTATCCCCTAATACCTGCTTTTGTTAGTTGTTGAAGAGTCTGTTGGAATTTAGTCAGTGAGGTGATATCTTTCAATAAAACACCTGTTCATTGCAGAGAAAATCATTAGTGAACAGTGTATTATCTGTATATTGTAGGATTGTGACTTGGGAACATTATAAAAAGGCCAAGTCATAGAAGCACATCCACAAAGATGAAGACTGTCCCTTAATGCATAGAAAGCCTGAATATAAGGTAATTCTGACCATTTTCCCCCTCTCTTACAGTTCAACTCTAGTTGCAAAATAATATCATAATCAAGACTTCCCTCTGCACTCTACTTCATCTCTAGGGATTAGACAGGCCATGTGTGGGTACAGAATGATATTAAATTGCTATTTCTCAATACACCAGGGTCAAACAAGTTCCATTGCTTAAGAATATATTCCAAGGCCAGGGATTTAGCTCAGTGGTTCCAGAACCTGCCTAGCAAGTGCAAGGTCCCTGGTTCGATCCCAGTAACCACATACAACAGTACCAGACATGGTGACTCACGCTCACTAGCAATCAGTACCACATACCACAGTGCCAGGCGTGGTGGTTCACGCCTGTAATCCCAGCACTCGGGAGGCAGAGGCAGGAGGATTGCTGAGCTCAAGGTTTGCCTGGGCTACATAATGAGCTCAGGGTCAGCCTGAACTACAAAGTGAGACCCTGTCTCAAAAAAAAAAAAAAAAAAAAAGAATATATTCCAAAGGAGTAATGCAATTCAACATTGAGCTTCCCCAGAACAAGGAGATAAACAGGTATCCCTTTTCATCCCTTCTTGGTTTTTGCATGCCTTTAAGGCATTCCTGAGGTAAAGGAGAGTGAGGGGGAAAAAGGGAAAATTTGAAGTGATTGGAGCACTTCCCAGTTTGCAAGAGAGGTCACCTGCAGAGTTAGACTGAGGCAAGTAATGGCCTAAAAACCCTGTTCTGGGCCTTAGGGCAAAAAAGTCACTGAGACATTTGGGCTACCTATCTAATCACCTCAGCAATCTCCTTAACGACAAGAAAAGACTATACTTTATTAAAAATGCACTCTACTGACTTCTATGTCTTTATAACACACTTATGAAATTCCCAGATTAGAACTTGTACTTATTTTCTGGCAGTCACAGTTTACACATCCGTGGAAGTATTTCCCTCCCTTACACACATAAATGATAAGAACCAGCCTTGGGAGGGGAAAGAGTGAGGAGGTTAGGGCCTTTTTGAGAGTACGAAAGAGTAAGATAAGAAGTAGCTTTAAAATTTTCTCTTGAATTGAATGCATTTTAGTACTTTAAGTATAATGCTTACAAATAGATTCTTGTAGTATCTATCACACAGAAGTTGGTCCTTCTACTGGGTCTCAAGTTTCAATTTTCCATGCCTGTTGGACAGGAACTTGTGCCCAGAACACCAGGCAGGGATATCACCTTCATGTGTGTTCTCCTAAATGGGCAAAATTCTGATGTCTCATCTGACCGAGAGATGGGGAATATATTCCTTGTCTAAGATAACTTCCCTCTTAGACATTAACAAATGCTCACTTTCTATGGACTCAACTTGAAAGTTCTTAGTTGTTGAATAGAAGGGAAAGATTAAGACGTATTGGGACTAAAACCTTTTCAGAGTCTCTCTCTCTCCCTCTGATCTTTAGAAGAAATATGCCTCTAAAATAAAAAGAGAGAGTACAAAGTGATGGAAGATTATAACTGAGATGAGAGGAAAGAGTCTTCCTTTCTTTAACTTATGGTGAGCTGCTGAGACAATTAGCCCATGAGTTATCACTCTCAGCCTGAAGGCAAGAATAGGGACTCTCACAACCTAAGATCACCTCCTTGCTAGCAAAAGATCAGACCAGAAAGGCCAGTGAGGCAGAATAGGCTCTACATTCCACTGCATGAGCATGGAAGAGGGACCAGGCCAGAGTGTCTCAGTGAGTCCTGTCCTCTCAGATTTAAGGTCAGCAAGTGCACTGTTTCAAATAACTGGCTGAGGGAGTCCCAAATTTATAAGAGGCATTTATATTTCATAAACTAGATTTCATTTTTTAAAAAACCCATTTTACAGCATTTTTTTAAAAACACATTTTGGTGAGTAATCAAGTCCATTAGGGAACATTCTAACATTACTCTTCTGTAGCACCACTTGTCTGAGATTAAGACAATAAACATAACAGCCAAGCAAGTCAGTCCTCAAGTAAGGAAGACCATAAATTTAGCAAGAGTAAGTCCATACACAAAACAGGAAAAGGTGATCCTACAAGTAAAATAAAATTGTCCTGTGGTTGCTTTGGTAGCACATATAACTAAAAAATAAAATGGCCTAACAACAAAGCATCACAATCTTTCTGTGTTCTCAATTTAAATTTACCATCATTCAACAAAAAAGTCATAAAAGATAAGGCATAAGCAACTGACAAACAGCAATTTCTGATTTCCTAAATGAATCACAATTCAGAATCCATGAGACTAAAGCAAACCCTTACCCTTTTCCAGTTACCTTACTGGGTCCTCCAAAATGATATAGGGGAAAAATGTGTAACTCCTAAGCTACTAGATGTCAGATATGCTGAGTTTGTATTCCCCAAAGTAAAAGAATGAATTCTAAGGAAAAATGAAGTTTAAAAGTAGAAAAATGTCCTGGGGGGGTAGGTATGGAGAATAGGAAGAGACAGAAGGGGTCTCAAACGGGTTACCTAAGATATTTCGAATGACCTTTATTTATTTATTTATTTTTTGAGACAGACTCTCGCTTTGTAGTTCAGGCTGGCCCTGAGCTCACTATGTAGCCTAGGCAAGCCTTGAACTCAGCAATCCTCCTGTCTCTGCCTCCCGAGTGCTGGGATGACAGGCGTGAGCCACCACGCCCCGCTCGAATGACCTTTAATTTTACATCAGATGCAGAGGATATGAAGGTCAATGTAACAATAGCTTTAAAGTGCTAAATGGGGAAAGTCTTATCCTTTAGAATTCTACATACAAAAATAAATCTATAGTGGGGAATTGTAGGGAGGGCAGGGGAATTGGAAAAATGAGAATTGAGATGTGTCATGTGCTGGTACAAATTCTCAATGTTGAATTGACCACAATGTATATAAAAAATGTACCAATAAAGTCAATTTAAAAAATAAATGTATAGTATTTTTAAATTGGGACATTTCAATAAAATGAAGCTCAAAGAATTCTTAGCATGCTTACTACTAGTAGCCACATTCAAACAAGTAAAGTAAACAGCTGAAGTTAAGCTTAATATTTTATTTAGCTTAAAGTATCAAGTATTATTTCAGCTTGCAGTCAATAAAGAAAATATTAAGGAAATATTTTACATCCTTTTTCTCCAGACAGAATCTTTAAAATTAGATGTGCCTTTCATATTAACATCTGGTTTCATATTAACCATAACTCAAGTTCTCAGTAGTCAAATGTGGCTGGTAGCTTCTACATTGGACAGCATGGCTCTAGAGACTGTCCCATGTACTTACATGAATAAAATGAATAAAATGTTCATTTTTTATAATAGCAGAAAATTAAAAAACAATCTAAGGGGCCACCAGAAGTAGAATATGTAAATTGTGGTTTACTCAAATGATGAGACACATATAGCAATGAAATGATGTATTATATGAATCAACATGGATGAATCTCAAAAATATATTAAATATGAAAAAGCAACTCAATGATATTAAATATGAAAAAGCAAGTCAATGAAGAGCACTTTTTATATAAAATTTTAAAACAGGCAAAATAAATCTGTAGGACACAATATGATTGGAGTTAAAAGCAAGAAACAGACAGGTATGGTGGCTCACACCTGTAATCCCAGCACTCGGAGGCAGAGGCAGGAGAATTGCTGAGTTCAAGGCTTGCCTGGGCTATATAGTGAGCTCAGGGCCAGCCTGAACTACAAAGCAAGACCCTGTCTCAAAAACAGGGTGGGAGGTGTTTTTGGTGGTGGGTGTGAGCCACCACGCCCAATATCATGTCATTGTATGTGGTTACTGGGATCAAACCAGGGACCTTGCGCTTGCTAGGCAGGTGGTGGAAACATTGAGCTAAATCTCCAGCCCTATATGACATTTTAAATATTTTTAAATTAAAATGTTTGTTGAGGTGAAACTAACATTAAGTTAAAACCACAAAGTCAACAGCATTACCCACAATTTGTATGCTCACAGTGTTGTGTGTCATTGCCTCTATCTAGTTCCAGAACATTCATCACTGCCAAAAGAAAATTTTGTTGCCGTTAAGAAATTGATTTTTGGGCCAGAGATTTAGCTCAGTGGTTCCGCTGCCTGCCTAGCAAGCGCAAGGTCCCTGGTTCAATCTGGTAACCACATACAATGGTACAATATTGGGAATGGTGACTCACGCCCACCAGCAATCAGTACCATACCCCACAATGCTGGGCGTGGTGGCTCACAATTGTAATCCCAGCACTCGGGAGGCAGAGGCAGGAGGATTGCTGAGTTTGAGGCTTGTCTGGGCTACATGGTGAGCTCAGGGCCAGCCTGAACTACAAAAGCGAGACCCTGTCTCAAAAAAAAATTTTGATTCTTATTCGTCTTTTTCATTGGCTCCTGGAAACCACTAATCTGCATTCTAACTCTGGATTTATCTATTTTGAATACTTATATAAGTGAAATTATAAAATGGATGACCTTTTGTAGCTTTTTTCTTTTTTTTTTTTTTTTTTTTTGAGACAAGGTCTCACCTTGCAGTTCAGGCTGGCCCTGAGCTCACTATGTAGCCCAGGCAAGTCTCGAACTCAGCAATCCTCCTGTCTCTGCCTCCCGAGTACTGGGGTTACAGGCGAGAGCCACCAGGCCCGGCTTTTGTAGCTTTTTAAAAAAACATAGCACTATGATTTTCAGGTTTATCAATGTTGTAGCATGCACATGTATTTGAGTTCCAGTTTCCACCTCTGTTTTTGTTTTTGTTTTTTTGGCAGGATTTGGGGGAGGTTTGAGACCGGAACTCACAGTGTAGTTTAGACTGGCCTTGAACTCACTAGGTAGCCTGTACTGGCCTCGAACTCACAGTAATCCTCTTGCTTCTGCCTCCCGAATCCAAGGATGACAGGCGTGAGCCAACATGCCCAGCTCACCATCCTAGGCATTTCCTATTTCTAGGTATTTGGTTATTTATTTATTTAGGTCAGATAAAACCCTTAGGTTGGAAAGCAGATGAAGGGATTGTTTTATTAAAGTTGTGTCAGCAGCTTTTTTGAAGCTTGGGTGAATATAACCAAGGAAGTAAAAAAAAAAAAATCTCAAGTAACTATTTGTTATGTGCCAGGCAGTCTCTTAGCTGTTGCACGGGTTTCATCATTTTGAAACGTCTCAACTCTTGTATGAGTGCAATGCTACCTCGGCCTCAGCTTGTTTTACTTGTGGGATCTAACACAGAGCTGAGTTCACTGACGAGTTCCCTGAATGCTACGGCAGCGTGGGAAGGAAGTGGGATTAAATTCAGTGTGCTTTTGGCATAGGGAGGCCTGTCAAGGGCAGAGTCTGATGTGTGAGCCACAAACAGACTGCAGAAAGTTTATACTTCAAGCTGCTATTCTTCAAAAATTTGTTCAACCTTTATTTGTCGAGGGCAAGGCAAAACCACTTTGTTGTTAATAAAAAATTGTACACTTTCTGGGTGTTCAAAATAAGCATCATATTATATGCACTAAGCTTAACATAATATTTTAATTCATTTAGAACTGACTTTAATTTCTTAGTTTTCTTCCCCTGCTTGTAACTGAAGTGTGCTAAGTCATGCTTGCTGAGGAGAGAAATAACCATCCATAGGTAGAGACAATAAATGTTGTTTGAAAGACTCATTTATATTTGAAAGATCTTTGGGAAAATCGTTTCTACCTTTGAATAGTTCTTTTCTCATGTCAGTTTTTTTTTTCTACAACCTAGCAAGTCCTTAATAGGCACAATAAAATATTTTTATTTCAATAATAAACCCAATAATCTGTTGTAGACAGCTACTACTATTTACCATAGTTATAGGAGTCTCTCTTGTCCACAGAGCATATGTGCTATGACCCCCAGAGATGCCCAGAATCATGGATAGTACCAAACCCTATATATATACACCGTAGTATGTTTTTTTCCTGTGCACCTGGCAGTGCTGCCAAATAGCACGGAGTTAATCATCTGACCTTGCAAGTTTTATGCGCTGGTGCCTTTTTGCATCATTACTCTTGTGTTTTGGGGCCATTCCTTTAGGTTTGTTTTTTTTTTTTTTTTTTTTTTTTTTTTTTTTTTTTTTTTTTTTTTTTTTTTTTTTTTTTTTTTTTTTTTTTTTTTTTTTTTTTTTTTTTTTTTTTGGTACGAGGGATTAACTCGGGCCCTTGTGTGTCCAAGGTTGGCACAGTACCACTTGAGCTAAATCCCCAGCTTCTTTTAGTTTTCTTTTTGAGACAGATTCACTCTGTATGAGTCATCCTGGGTGTCAGATGACTGCAGCCCTAGCTGACATATAACTACAACTGCACCAAAACTTGAAGAGAACACTTTTCTTTGTTTCTTTCTTTCTTCCTTCCTTTCTTTCTTTCTTTTTCTTTCTTTTCTTTCTTTTTTTGAGATAGGGTCTTGCTTTATAGTTCAGGCTGGTTCTGAGCTCACTATGTAGCCCAGGCAATCCTCAAACTCAGCAATTCTCCTGCCTCTGCCTCCTGAGTGCTTGGATTACAGGCATGAGCCACCACGCCTGGCACTGTGGTGTGTGGTACTGCTTGCTGATGTGTGTGAGTCACCATGCTCGGTATTGTTGTATGTGGTTACTGGGGATCGAACTTGGGATCTTGTACTTGCAAGGCAGACACCTGAACCACTGAGCTAAATCCCCTGCCCCAAGAACACTTTTTTTTTTTTTTAGACTGGGTCTCGCTTTGTAGTTCAGGCTGGCTCTGAGTTCACTATGTAGCCCAGGCAAGCCTCGAACTCAGCAATCCTCCTGCCTCTGCCTCCCGAGTGCTGGGATTACAGGCGTGAGCCACCACGCCTGGCACTGTGGTATGTGGTGTTGATTGCTGGTGGGCGTGAGTCTCCACGCCCAGCATTGTTGTTGTATGTGGTTACTGGGAATTGAACTCAGGACCTTGCGCTTGTGAAGCAGGCGCTGGAACCACTGAGCTAAACGGCTGGCCCAAGAACACTTTTCTTGTAGTAGTACTGGGCACTGATCCCAAAAGCTATGTACTGAGGTAATCCTGTGTCCTTGTTCAAACTTTCTATTTTGAGATAGGGCCATGCTAAGTCTCAGTCACCAAAGTTGGGTCGAATTTCAGATCCTCTTGGTTTAGCCTCCCAGAAGTGGGGTCATGAGTCTGTGGCATGATGCCTAGCTAAGAGAACACTTTCTGGTTGAGTCTTTTCCAAGATCCTTACTTAGAAATTATGAGGAAAGGACAGTAGTAGTTTTAAGCTTATAAATTACACACACACACACACACTCACTCACAAATGTTGGTTCCAAGGTACAGGAAGTTTGCCTGCGTTGGTTACTTCTTTGTCCTTCTAGAAATATTAGGAGACATTTTCTATCTATTCTTGAGTGAATTAACATTGTGTCAAGTTTACAATGCTATTCTACGGTCTTGTGTAACTGCCTGACAAAATTTTTTGCCAGTCTCAGAAAAGTAAAGGATTAAAAAAGGACATCATAGGGGCCGGACGATTAGCTCAGTGGTTTCGGTGCCTTCCTCGGAAGCGCAAGGTCCTGAGTTCGATCCCGGTAACCACATACAATGCTGGGTGTGGTGACTCACGCCCACCAACAATCAGTACCACATCCCACAGAGCCCGGCATGGTGGCTCACGCCTGTAATCCCAGCACTCCGGAGGCAGAGACAGGAGGATTGCTGAGTTTGAGGCCTGGACTACATAGTGAGCTCAGAGCCAGCCTGAACTACAAAGAGAGATCCTGTCTAAAAAAAAAAAAAAAGGACATCATAGTGAACTTTTTACAAAGTTTATGTATTTAGGGGGTGGGGGGCTGTAGGGTGGGCAGGGGAATGGAAAAAAATGGGAATTAAATCATGTCATATACTGGTACAAATTCCCAAAATAAAATTTAAAAAAGGACACCATGGGGAATTTTTTATAAAGTATATTTTATTTCAAGATCTCTCTTTTACCTTATTTGGTTATAGGCGTGTGACAGGGACTTGGTATGTAGTCCGGGTTGGTCTCAAACTCACAGTTTTTGTGCCTGAGCCTCCTAAATTCTGGGGTCAGAGGTGTGTGACACTATACTTGGTCCACAGTCTTTTAAAACATGGGGCTCTGATGTACTTCTCCAAAAGTCCTGGGGATGTAAATATCTATAGAAATGGGATTACTAAAAAAAAAAAAAATTAGGGTACACAGGTTTAAAAATTTTAACTAATTGTGGAAATAAGCATTTTCCTTTTCATTGGAGGTGACCCTGTGGCCTTCTCAATTATGTCAGTCTTCTATTAGTTCTGTCACGCAGACCATGCATACACACAGTTGGGTAACTTAGAGGAGTAAGGCACTCTAGCGGTGAGGTGTCAGTTTGTAGTCTTGGAGGAGGGAGGCCAAAGAATTTCAAGTGGGGGGCCGGAGGGTTAGCTCAGTGGTTCCGGCGCCTGCCTCGCAAGCGCAAGGTCCTGAGTTCGATCCCCGGTAACCACATACAATGCTGGGCGTGGAGACACGCCCACCAGCAATCAACACCGCATACCACAGTGCCAGGCATGGTGGCTCACGCCTGTCATCCCAGCACTCGGGAGGCAGAGACAAGAGGATTGCTGAGTTCGTGGCGGCTTGCCTGGGCACCATAGTGAGCTCAGGGCCAGCCTGAACTACAGAGTGAGACCCTGTCTCAAAAAGCAAAAAAAAAAAAGAATTTCAAGTGGGCAGTTAACTGCTAGGCACAGTGGGGTGCACACCTGTCATCTCAGCCCTCAGGAAGCTGAGACAGGAGGACCACCGTGAATTTGAGGTCAGTCTAGGCTATATAGTGAGATCAAGGCCAGCGTGGCCTACACAGGAAGACCCTGTCTCAAATAACAAAAACCAAACAAACCACCACCAACCAAAAAGTAGGGTGTTATTTAGGAAGTGGATGGGACAATGATGGAACAAGGGTTAAAGGGTTTTGAGGTTTATGGCTTCACTTGGATCCCACTGCCTCTTGGAACTACAAGTTTGCCTGCATCTCTCCCTTCCTACTAGGTTTTCAGCGCTTTTTAAGTAGCAGACGAGGCAACCGGAGGTGCTGTCACGTGACTGTAATCTCAGCACTCTGGAGTCTGAGGCAGGGGGATCATAGTGACTTCAAGGGAAGCCTAGGCTATGTAGTGAGATCCTGATTTGAAAAGAACCAAACCCAAATCAAGTCAACAACCACCCCCAAACCAAAGCAGAAAACAAAATACAACCTCAAAAATGAAAGGGAAAGCCCAGAATCTCAAAGGGCCACCTCCCCCACAGCAGGGTTGTGCCAATTGGCGAACCACAGCAAACCAGGGACAGTGAGGTCACCTTGCATTTTCCAGCTGGGATGAGCCTCCTGGGAGGGAGGAGGTCCTTGAGAGCAACTGGGCCGGTTGAGCCTGGGGCAGACCTTAGCTGAGAGCCTGCTAAGAGATAGAGGGCCCCAGAAGAAGGTTGAGGGAGAAGTCTTGGGCTTCATGAGAATACTCTGGGGCTGCCCCCCCCCCCAAGAGTGCAAGCCATATTCCAGGCAGAGGTCAGATTCACTCAAGGTCGGGTAGTCGGCTGGCTGCCAGGGGGACGGTCATGTCTGCACACCTCTGCAAGTGGGCCCCACACAGTTCTTGTTTCTCTATCTGTTTCCTCTCCTGCCTTGACATGCTGCAGAAAAAGAGTCGTACTTGTTTAACCTTTGGATCACCGTCTCATAGTGGAGGATCTGGCACAAAGAGGGTACACAATTCAGACCCGACTGAGGTAAAAGAGAAACACAAAACAAAATGTCAAAATATTCCAGCATAAAGCAAGTTTAGGACTTTTTTTTTTCTTCACAGAGATGATAATTTAAATGTGCATTAGCAGATTCCCAGCCCACACAGTTTTTGTATTGTTGCAATTGGCGTGTACGTGTAACCCTGTATCCTTAGTTACAGCATAATAATTTTTTCCTGTTGCTATAGAATCTCCACAGCAGTCATCCCTTGGTAATAGCTGTAGAATGCTCTGTCAGACAGCCGAGGCACTATCACTTAACCTTTTTGTTGTTGAATATTAAGACTATCTCCCAGTTCTTGATTATAGACTATTTTTGAAAAACCTCGCAAGGAATAATTTTGTACTTTAAAGCTGTTCCAGGGTGCGGCTGATAGAAACTGATTTAGGAGCAGAATTATTAAGAAAATAGCATGATCACTTTTTGGTCTCTCATCAACACACTTTCCTGAAAGGGATCATATCTATTGACATCAGAGGCCAAATCCAAAATCAATCTTGGCGACTGGGTCTCATCTGTTTCCAGACTGGTTTTAATTTCCCTGTCCTGTAGCAATACTCATCTATTATTAGTTCTGACCTTTGGGGAAGGCAAACACACATCAAGGGTTCAGGGATGACTTTAGAGATCGCAACAGCTGGTACAGCTCAGGTTTCAAGCTTGAGCAACTGGGTTGGATGAGCTTGCCTCACTGAGACAGGGAATCTGAAACGGGGAACAGGTTCAGGAAGTAGCAAATGAGATCAGTCTTAAATCTGTTTAGTTTGAGGTGCCTTCGGGACATCCAAGGGGAGGTGCAGGAGATAGGCATACATATGGATAACTCTTTGTCCTTTTCTGAACCCTCATAGCTCCCTGATCGTGGATCTCTCATAGCTCAGTTTTCCTTTTCCCCAGGACTCCCTGGAAGCTCCTTGAGACCAGGATAAGGGCCTGATTCATTTGCACATCTTTCTGCTAGTGCCACTACAGTGCTTTACATCTAGAAAGCCTTAGAAGTCTGTCTCATATGAAGGAATTACATTCACTCTTTACTTGGATGAGTCCTGAAGTGAGGGTTCTGATCTAGGGGAAAATTGTGGGGAGCTTGAGAGTTCCAGGAAGTCATGATGTTAATCTTCACTATTTGTTAAACACTTACCATAGGCCCGTTACTATGCTGCACACTTGCTCGAGAGGAAACCCTTCCTGCCTGCCATCTATACATCCTCGTGTGTGTGTGTGTGTGTGTGTGTGTGTGTGTGTGTAGGACTGCTCCACTTACAACTTCTGCCAAACGGTCAAGTGAGGAGTAGTTACAAACAACATCACCCTTCCTTTATGGTGTCCTATCTGATTTAAGGCCAGTCCCACAGTCTGTAAGTTGTATGGCCCTGCTTTTATAGACGAGGTAGACCAATCAGATTGCTTTCTTGGGAGTATGAAATAAGAGATAGGGGAGAGTTGCCAGTTAGGTGTAGGAAGCTATGCTGACAGAGATGCTGGTTGTGGCGGGAGTGTTAGGGACCAGGTCATTCCCACTGGGATTCAAGAGCTGTTGGAGGTGGATAACTGAGCAGAAGGCATGGGGCAGGTGTACAGGGAGAAGCAGATACGCAGGGTAGGTGAGTTGTATGCGTGACAAAACTTGAGAGCAGAGATCCATGCTTCACCGAGAAACCTACAGCTCCAGCTTCACACTATCTAGCTTTACTTGGTTTTATTTCCTCGTGCTCAAAAGAGCCCTAACCAAAACAGTCTTTTAAATAGATTTAATTTAGTTTCTACTTCAGCCTTCTGAGATGAGTGTACCCTTCCTCATTTTACAAATGAAGAAACAAATTTAGTGAGATTAACGACTTAGTAATGAAACTGTTCTGATTCTTTTAATTTTTCTAAAGTACTAATATATTATTGTTACTTAAAAATTACTCTAAGCTGGTTAAACAATTAAATTTTTTTTTGAGACAGGGTCTCACTTTGTACTTCAGGCTGGCCCTGAGCTCACGATGTAGCCCAGGTGAGTCTAGAACTCACAGCAACCCTCAAACTCACAGCAGTCCTCCTGCCTCTGCCTCCCGAGTACTGGGATTACAGGTGTGAGCCACCACGCCCGGCTCTATGGTATGTGGTATTGATGGCTGGTGGGCGTGAGTCTCCACGCCCAGCATTGTATGTGGTTACCAGGGATCGAACTCAGGACCTTGTGCTTGTGAGGCAGGCGCTGGAACCACTGAGCTAACCCGCCAGCCCAATAACTTTTTAAATATAACACACAACAGGGGCCAGAGATTTAGCTCAGTGGTTCCAGCTCCTGCCTAGCAAGCGCAAGCCCCCTGGTTCTATCCCCAGTAACTACATGCAACAATACCGGGCATTGTGGCTCATGCCTACTGGGAATCAGTACCACATACCACAAATGCCAGGCTTGGTGGCTCAAGCCTGTAATCCCAGCACTCGGGAGGCAGAGGCAGGAGGATTACTGAGTTCGAGGTTTGCCTGGGCTACATAGTGAGCTCAAGAACAGCCTGAACTATAAAGTGAGACCCTGTCTCATAAAACAAACAAAAAATAACACACAGCAGTTTATCATTAACATCCTTGTTTATGTACATGCAGATCTACCTCACTAAAATAAAAATGAGACACAAAATTACAGTATTGCATTGTGTGGATATATCAATATTTAAGCAATCAGGCTTAATATCTATGATTTTCCTCAATTTTTGTCATTAGTAAGAAATAGTGTTATTCTTATCACATATGTATTTGCATATTCTTCACATCCATTTGTTTTCTTCTGATTTGTTAAAATCTTTGTACTCAAATTTTTGATCATTTCCTTCAGTGTTTCTGTGTATCATTTTGTGCTTTACAAAGACCATTCTCATTCCAAAATTGCATATTAAAATGATTTACCCATGTTTTCTCCCAGTACTTTAATAGTTTTAGTTTCATAGGTAAATCTGTGGTCCACGTGGAATTTATTTTGGGATAGGGTTTAGGACAGGGATACAGCTTCTTTCTCTTTTGAATGCTAGGACTGTTGTATTAGTACCATTTATTAAATAAAATATTGTTACCCATTAAGTTGAAATGTCATTATTATTTCATATGAGAGACAAGTACTGCCTGTTCTCTCTCATTTATTTGAGGAATCTAAAAGTTGATCTGAATATAAAATAGTGAGCCTGAGAAGTGGGGAAAGAGAGTATTTCAACAAAGGGGAAAAAACTTGTTGAATCGGTGTACTTCGAACAGAACTGAGGCTTGATTCGCAAAATGAAAACTGAGACACGCCAAAAATAAGAAGAATTTTATTTATATATAAAGTAAAGTGGTAAGATAGTACCAGCGCAGTTCGAGAATATAATTACCACGCCAGCAAAGCAACACCGGTAACGTTTCAACACGGGTCATGAGCATGGAGGGCCTCAGGGTTGAAAGCAGTGTTTAGCTTGTTCTCTCTACCGGGTTCCCCTAGGGCGCTCGTCAAGGGCGTCCCCTTGCAGCACAGTGCAGCTCTCTTCTCCAGTTTCTCTGTTCCTTTCAGTTGATGTTGCCTCTAAACAGAAGCGGCTCCCTGCTAGGAGCTCTTCCTGATTCACACCTGGGTTCTGGGAGGGCGGACCAGCCCTTCCCAGAAGTCCGGATGTGACCATTTGCCCTTTGGTCCCAGAAGGAGGGGTCTGTTTTCCTGAGCGAGCAAACGGTTTGCATTTAGCACATTTTGAGAGCAAATGGTGAATTTAGCACATTCAAGGAGACCTGGCTCTTGCAGGCTAACTAACATTCTCTTCCTCAAGTTCGCACAAGGCTGCAAGCTCTTTTAACATTATGAATAAACCTTACAGAGAGGTAAAGGCAAGATGAATAACAAGTACAAAACACAGAAACTGGCCATTTTTCTTTCTTCCTCTTCTTCTTTTTCCTTCCTTTTTTCTACCCTCTCCTTCCTTATCATCTCTTTCTTCTTTTGTAGTACTAGGGCTTGAACCCAGGACCTCTGCATTGAGCTACAACTCCAGCCCCTTATATATTTTATTTTGATACATGCTCTTGTTAAGTTGCCCAAACAGGACTTAAACTTGCAATCCCCCTGCCTGAACCTCCCAAAGTGCTGGGACTACAGACTTGTGCTACCACGCTTGGTTTATATTCACTTTTATAGAAAAAGGTTTAGCCGGACGTGGTGGCTCACACCTGTCATCCCAGCACTCGGGAGGCAGAGACAGGAGGATTGCTGAGTTCGAGGCTTGCCTGGGCACCATAGTGAGCTCAGGGCCAGCCTGAACTACAAAGCAAGACCCTGTCTCAAAAAGCAAAAAAAAAAAAAAAAAAAAAAAGGTTTAATTCCTGGGTTGATGCTTTTAAAATGCTATGGGAAGTAGCTTTATTGCTAGTGTTGACAACCTGTAGGAAATGACTGTTTCACAGCGATGTCTTCTAGGGTAGCTGGCTTTTGGATTTTAAGTCTGTTGAAAGATTCTACCTCTTTAATTTATTGGGGATGAGAAGTTGCTACCTATTTAGCCTAGCCCCTAGCTCTATGGCCTATAGTATTATTATGAACCTCAGACAATCTCAGTCTTGGCATACCAGAAAGAAAAACTGATTAGAACTGTTACATCACCTTGGCTAAAGTAACACTATCAGTAATAACAATAGCACCAAACACAGCCTAGAAAATGACAAAATGTAATAATTAGTAATTTTCCACCTTTAACCATAGGAACTGTATTTATGGTTATATAACAAAATCTAAAATGAATAAGAATATCATATACAGTAAATATGACTTCAGTATGGTGGTTTTACCTTCAGGGGAGGATATTTAAAAAGGATTAAAGGAAAAAATGGAGAAATAGAAAAAGAAGAGATTATAAACCAGAGTAGAGGACAAAGAAAGATTATGCAAACTGAAAAACTGGTGAAGAAGACAGGAGGGAAAGAAGGAAGAAACAGAAACAAGAGCAGAACAGAACAACAACAACAACAAAAACCTAGAAACAATGTTTACACACATATAAAGACAAGATCAAGAAAAAAAGCCCAAAAATTAAAAAAGAAGAAAATTTTTAAAAGTTCAAGTCATGTCTCTACTGGTAGACAAAGTGGGCAGACAGATTCCAAATTAACGTTACGTGATCCCAGCAGGGCAGCCATAGATGGATGGTGGAATAGTGGATAATCCTGGCAAGCCTGCAACGTTAGTTCCACTGAAGTTCAGGCTGGTTGTTGGCTGTGAGTCTGGAACCTGATTTGTTCAGCCTGCAGCACTCTATGTGCCTAATGCCTGCTCGAATCCAGCTACTCTCACCTTCTATAAAAAGTCTTTTTTAGATTTTACACAAGGTGAAATTTTCTATGGTACACTATTTTCTCCAATTCTGTTCAGTGTTTTGTTTTGTTTTGTTTTGTTTTGTTTGAGACAAGGTCTTGCTTTGTAGCTCAGGAAGGCCCTGAGCTCCCCATGTAACCCAGGAAAGCCTGGAACTCACAGCAATTCTCCTGCCTCTGTCTCCCAAGTGCTGAGGTTACAGGCATGAGCCACCATGCCCAGCACTGTGGTGTGTGGTACTGATTGCCGATAGGCATGAGTCACCACACCCTGTATTGTTGTATGTGGTTACCAGGAATGGAACCAGGGACCTTGCATTTGCAAGCCAGGTGCTGGAACAACTGAACTAAATCTCTCACCCTATTTTCTCTAATTCTGAAGGTTGTCCCTTTCCTTTGTTGACTGTTTCCTTTCCTGTGAGGAAGTTTTTATTTGTTGTAATACCATTTGTCTGTACTTTTTTTTTTTTTTTTGAGACAGGGTCTCGCTTTGTAGTTCAGGCTGGCCCTGAGCTCACTATGTAGCCCAGGCAAACCTCGAACTCAGCAATCCTCCTGCCTCTGCCTCCCGAGTGCTGGGATTACAGGCGTGAACCACCACGCCCGGCACTGTGGTATGTGGTATGCGGTATTGAGTGCTGGTGGGCATAAGTCTCCACGCCCAGCATTGTATGTGGTTACGGGGGATCGAACTCAGGACCTTGCGCCTGCAAGGCAGGCGCTGGAACCACTGAGCTAATCCTCCGGCCCTGTCTGTACTTTTATTATCTATGGTTTTGAAGTTTTGTCTAAAAAATGTTGTCTGGGTCAATATCATGTAGCAATTCTTTTATATTTTCTTCTAGAAGTTTTGTATTTTCCATTTAAGTCTTTAATTATTTTGAATTGATTTTTATATATTGTGAGTAATAGGGGCTTAGTTTCATTCTTCTGTATGTGAATGTTCAGTTTTCTCAGCACAATTTATTGAAGAGACTATCTGTTCCTCATTTTGTGTATGTGACAAATTGGTACAAAATCAGTTGGCTATAAATGTGTGTATTTATTTCTATGCTCTCTATTCTTATCCATTGGTCTCTGTGCTAGTTTTTATGCCAGTACCATGCTCTTTTGCTTTCTAAATTGTATGTATTTAGTTTATGTGGTTGCTCTATTATTATACTGTACATATATAATTATGTATTACTTAAAAAATTTACATTGACTGAAATAGAAAAGAACATTACTTCCCTTTAAGTTCCTTTACTGTCACTCTATATAACTAAATGTTTCCTCTATATACATTAAGAATTAACAGTTATAATTTCCTTTATTATTCAAAAAAACTTCGAAAAAAGAGAAGAGCTGGGGGTATGGCTCAGTGGCAGAACATTTGTGTATCATGCACAAGGGCCTGACTTTTTTAAAAATTGATTTTATTGGTATGTTTTATATATACATTATGATCACATTCAACACTGAGAGTTTATAACAGTATATGACACATCTTGATTCTCATTTTTCCCATTCCCCTGCCTTCCGTACAATCCCCACCCACTATATACATAAATTTTGTTTCCTTTTTTAAACCATCAAATATTTTCTTTCCCTTCTTTACTTCTCCTACCACCTCTTTTCCCTTTTCCTTTACAAGGTCCTGCTTTGATTCCAGCACTGTCGAAAAAATAAATTCTTGTTTAAGTAGTTTTATGATCCATAATTTAAAATCTTTTTAATAGCAACAGAGAAAGGGAGGAGAAAGGAAGGGGAAGGGGAAGTGAAAAGAATTAAAATGTGTTATGTACATATACCAACTTCTGTGAGAAACGTAATCGTTATGTAATGCAAACATGTATAAATAAAAATTTGAAAAAATTTTCTCAGATTCTTCTGAGATAATTACATCATCTGATTTCTTTTGGTGTTGGCATCTGATAAGTTTCTTTCCTCATTAAAGTTAATATTTTTCTCATTTTTGTTATGCATTAAGATTGTAATTTGAATATTATGAGTGTATTTATGCAACTCTGCATTTTTATTTAAATGTACTATGTAGGAGGCCTCTATTGACATCTCATCAGCTGAAAGGGATTGGAATTCATTATTCTCATCAGACAGGAGTGGAACTCCAAGCTTTCCATTTGGCCTCTGATGACATCCTCAGAGGGATAGGAAGGGGTGCCTTGTTTCTCCTGTGTGGGCTTTTAAATTTATGCCCATTGGCACTTTGGAGCTTATACAGTGCATATTAAATATGAGATAAAAGATAAAGCCAAGAAATTTACTGCTATGCCTTTCCTCAAGATTTGAAATCCCTGGTCAGTCTGCCATCTTTCTTCCAAATTGAAGTCCCTTCCAGGGCTGGAGATTTAGCTCAGCAGTTCAGGTACCTGCCTTGCAAATACAAGGTCATGAATTCAGTCGTCATTACCAATGAATGAATGAATATTATCTTCCAGTTTTTTTCTGCATTATTTCTGGGGTTAGTAGTTACTGTTAGTAGGAGGAATAAGAAAAAGTAAACCTATTCTATATAGCTTGTAAACAGGATTGACCATGTTTTAATTGTATTATTTGTGCTTTTCTAAACAATTCATTGTTTTTGTTATATTCAAACAACAGAATACTATCCAGCCATTAAAGGAATTAAATGCAAAATATGCTCAAAATATATAGTAGATTGCCATTGGTACTTCTCAAAATACACTTACTTGTTTCAAACACACTTACCCTGTTGTTCTTGCTACTTTCTGAAGCAGTCCTTGAAATCCTCTTTCCTTAGTGTCTTTATGATGTGTGATAAAAAATATTGTGAATGCTGCTGTCAAATGCCATCCAACAAAAAGGCAGGCTTATAAAGACGTGATGGTGTGTCCTCATCCGCCCTTTTCATTGGACCTGGCACTGCGTGACATTTGGCTCTTCTCTAAAGTCAAAATGAAAGGTAAATATTTGAAAGGTAAATATTTTAAATCAGTTCAGGACATCAGGCCAGCCATGTTAGCACAATTAGACACTACTTCAGGAAGTATTAAGAAAAACTGGGTAAGTGTGTTAAAAAGTGAGGAGGAATTTTTTTTTTTTTGAGACAGGGTCTCACTTTGTAGTTCAGGCTGGCCCTGAGCTCACTATGTAGCCCAGGCAAACCTTGAACTCAGCAATCCTCCTGTCTCTGCCTCCCGAGTGCTGGGATTATAGGGGTGAGCCACCACGCCCAGCACGAGGAGGAATATTTTGAGGGAGATTAATGATGCTGTGTCTTTTACTGTAAATGTTTTTTTTATAAAGCCAGGAATTTAGCTCAGGGGCTTGCAGGTGACTATCTAGCATGGATCTGAACTTCACCTGGTTCCTTTGGAGACCACTGAGAGCAGGGACACATCTTGAATTGGACACTGGCACAGGTGCTCTCACTGGCAACACATATACTAAAATTGTACACAGCCACAAAACTGTAGGATCTCAGAAGAGAACAATGGCTGGAAATCACTGAGAAATTTTTTTGGTTATTCTTTTGTTTGTTTTGTTTTTGTCTGAGTAGTTTCTTTCTATTGTATGCTTTTGATTTTTGTGAATGTGAACTTCTGTTCTTTTCTTCTTCCCTTATGTCTTCACCAGTTTCCTGGGGCTAAGGTAATTTTCTGTTGTTCTTCAGCTTTGCTTTTCATCTCTTTTTCTACTTTAAAAAAAAAAAAATCTGAATTTCGAGCCAGAGATTTAGCTCAGTGGTTCTGGTGCCTGCCTCGCAAGCGAAGGTCCTAAGTTCATCCTCGCTAGCCACATACAATGCTGGGTGTGGTGGCTCACGCCTGTCATCCCAGCACTCAGGAGACAGAGGCAGGAGGATTGCTGAGTTCGAGGCTTGCCTGGGCTACATAGTGAGCTCAGAGCTAGCCTGAACTACAAGTGAGACCCTGTCTCAAAAAAAAAAATTTTTTTTCCCCTTAATCACCTCTTACTTCTACTTTCTAAATATTTTTTTTTCTTTTTTCTCCCTCTTTTGCTTTCTTGCTAGTATTTGTATGCACATGGGTAGTTCAGTGGTAGAGTTCTCTTGCTAGTTACATTTACCTAACCATTGATATTGTGCTACATTTGCCAAATTCTATAGATATCCTATTCCCCAGTATCTATTGGTACTACTTCTCTCTTCTCTTTCTCATATCATGGAGTTTAAGATTTCAAAGTCTCCCTTTTGCATTTCCCCATTCTCAAAACCTAAATCTTTAATAGTAGAATCATAAAGCTTTGTCGGTTTTTTGAAAGCTAACTGTAAAATCACTGCTGAATTTCTTTCTACCGTTAGCAGAGATATTCCTGTTGATTTAGTATAAATTGGATGTAAGTCAATACCTAGGTTGGCTTATTGTTTACATCAAAATTGCCAGTTTCTTTTCTAGGATTAAGAGCAGTACATAATTGGTTTTTATGGTGTGTTAATACCTAATTTGTGTTGGGCAATGCTACTATAGCTGCTGCACTTTGATACTCAGGGGCTCACATAATTGTTGCTACTTATCTGTAAGCCAACAATCAGATAACATTTGTTACATTCACAATACTAGAACACATTCCTAATGAAGTTCATTGCTGGGCTAACTACACTGCATGCTTCTCTGCCAAAATAAAGGTGGTCAAGTCTTTGGGCTGTTACAAAGAATTACAGTTCACCACACCCAAGGTAAGTTGCTAAAAGCAGCTCAAGAGGTCTCTATACTAGAAACAAAGTCTTAGGAGAATAAGCATTTACAACTTCAGCATAAAACAAAACAAACAGAAACAAGAGGAACATGGGAAGAAAAGACACAGTACATCATCCCAAACCCCGAACTCCCTGAAGCCAATCCAGGGGGATCCAAGAGTAAGAACTATATCAACCACACACCTGAATTACCCAAAATCATAGCAGAAGAGGTTAGAAAACACCTCAAAGAGATACTTGGCAAGATTAGAAGGATATAACTGAAGGAAAAACAAGCAGGAATAGGAATATCCCTTGTAAGGCTTTAATGGAGGTGAAAGCTGCAGGCTATCTCAAAAAGTGGAGAGAGAGAGAGAGAGACAGAGACAGACAGACAGACAGACAGACAGAGGCAGAGAGAGACAGAGACAGAGAGAGACAGAGACAGAGAGAACACTAGGAAGTGGAATAGGGTTTTTATGAGGTCTTGGGGGTCAGGAGAGCATTATGGTAGCTCATGATTGGCTTGTCCTGGGTGGCAGGTTACAGATAGGCTGCCCTTTAGTGTGCGTGGGAAAGGAGACCATTTTGGATCTGGTACAGTATAGGAGTGTGTGGTAAAAGCAAGCCATTTTATATCTGGCACAATTTAGGGGACCTTTTGTAGGGTGGTAACTCTTACAATAACCAAAGAGAAAATGGAAGTAATAACCAAGATGGTGCAGAGGCTCTGAGAAGACACTGACAAAAATCTAGGTGAGGTAAACAAACTGATACAAAACATGCATGACCAGTTTTCCAAAGAATTAAAGTCCACAAAATGGTTTCAATCAGAAATTTAAGAGATTTAAAAATCATATTAAAAGTATGGGCTGATAGATGAACCAATGAGAAGACAGAATTTCAGAACTAGATGACAATGATACTAACTAATCAAAGACACCTCAAAAACAACAATAGAAAATTAAAAATGGATACAACTATAAGATGTTACAAAAAAAGAATAATCATGAATAACTTGTATAAGGGAAAAATAAGACAAAATAAATGGTATAAAAATTCACAGAAATAATGGTAAGGAATTCCCCAAATATAAAGAAATGAATATAGAGAGAAGTAAAGCATATAGGATCCCAAATAACCATGACCTAAGGAGAACCTCTATATGCGACATTATGCTCAAAGGTCTAGAATTTCATTATATGTACAAAGTCTTTTTTTGAGTCAGGGTCTCACTTTGTAGTTCAGGCTGGCCCTCAGCTCACTATGTAGCTCAGGTAAGCCTTAAACTCATAGCAATCCTCCTGCCTCTGCCTCCTGAGTGCTAGGATTAGAGGCATGAGACACCATGCCTGGCATTGTGGTATGTGGTACTGATTGCTGGTGGGCATGAGTCACCATGCCCAGTATTGTTGTATGTGGTTACCATGGATTGAACCAGGGACCTTGTGCTTGCTAGACAGGCACCAGAACCACTGAGCTAAATCTCCAGCCCAAAATCTTAAAAGCTGTTAGAAAAAGACAACTTATTACATAGAAAGGTGAATCTCAGAATCACAGTAGTTTTCTCTACACAAACCTTAAAGGCCAGGAGTACATGAACAGAAGTGTTTCAAGCTCTAAAAGATAACAACTTGCATTCCAACTATATTTCCTCCAAAACTCTCTTTTAAAATTGATGAACAAAAAATTAAATTGATGGACAAATAAGTTATTTCCACAACATCAAACACCTCAAGAAACTCAAGATCACCAAATCAGCATTCAATAAATTTTCAAGGATTTCCTTGAAAGAGAAAATCAAGCCAAATGCCAACAAATTAAAAAGAGAGAAAGAAAGGGGGGAGGAATAAAAATGGCAGATCAGGGCCGGAGGGTTAGCTCAGTGGTTCCGGCGCCTGCCTCGCAAGCGCAAGGACCTGAGTTCCATCCCCGGTTACCACATATAATGCTGGGCGTGGTGGCTCACGCCTGTAATCCCAGCACTCGGGAGGCAGAGACAGGAGGATTGCTGAGTTCGCGGTGGCTTGCCTGGGCACCATAGTGAGCTCAGGGCCAGCCTGAACTACAAAGCGAGACCCTGTCTCCAAAAAGCAGAAAAAAAAAAAAAAGGCAGATCAACTAAATAAAAAAAATCACCAAAGAAATATCAGAGTTGAACCAAATCTTCAAACAAATGCATTTAATCTATATCTACAGTGTTCTCTCCTAATCAACAGAATATACATTCTTTTCAGGAGCACATGAGACTTTTTCAAAATAGAGCTCATACTAATCTATAAACATGCTTAAGTAAATGTAAAAAATCATAATTACCCAATGCATATTATCAGATCATAATTCATCAAAAGTAGAAATCAGTGGCAAAAGGTAAGACAGAAACTATGCAAACATACACAAATTAAATAATACTCTCCTGAATAATCAGTTGGTCACAGACATAATTAAAGGAGAAATTAGACAGATTCTACAGTCAAGTTATAATGACAGTATGACAAACTAAAACCTAATAGACATAATTAAAACAGTCCAAAAAGAGACATTTATAGTGGAAATTCCCACATTAGGAAAACAGATTGAGTTCAAATAAATAACCTAATGATGCACCCCAAGGTCCTAGATAAACAAGAACAATACAAACAAAAATTCTAGTATGCATATGGAAATTTTGAAAATCATAACAGATATTAATAAACTTGAGACAAAAAGAGAATCACTTACTGAGTAGTAGGGTTTTAAAAGAATAAACAAAATAGAGACAGAAAACCTTTCCAAAAGATGGAAAGGAAAGATCTAAATACATACAAGTGAAAATGAAAAAGGTGAAACCATTCTCCTGAAATCCAGAGGTCACTGATTACTCCTTAGGGAAATTGTACTTTAATAAAATGGAAAATTCTGAAGAAATGAATAAACATCTACTTGCTTATACACTAACATTGCTAAATCAAGAAGACATAAAAATCTTGAACAATCCAATATCAATTAATGAAATTCAAGAAGTAATAAAAAACTAACAACTGCCAGGCATGGTGGCTCACACCTATAATAGCAGCACTCAGGAGGCAGAGGCAGGAGGAGTGCTGTGAGTTCGAGGCTAGCCTGGGTTACATAGTGATTTCAGGGCCAGTCTGAACTACAAAGTGAGAATGTCTCAAAAACAGCAACAACAACAACAAAATACCCCCAAATCCCCAAAACCAAAGAACAAAAACTAACAGTTAGAAAAACAAAGGTTTGACAAATTTATGACCAAATTAGCCAATAAATTTTTAAAATATATAACACAAATGTTCCTCAAATTCTTTAATAAAGTCAAAGAAAAACAGTACTCCTGTAGTTATTCCTGGAAGCAAGCATTATCCTGATTCTAAAACCAGGCAAAGACCCAAGCAAAAAAGAGAGTTACAGGTCAATCTCCTTAATGAACATAGATTAAAAAATCCTCAATAAGATATGTTTCATTCATTTATGTGCAAATGGACACACCTTCAGGACACACTAATAAGTGAAATAAATAGGTCACAGATATGTAAATACCGTATCTTGTCTTTGCTATGAGAACCTGTAGGTGTAAATGAGTTCTAGAATGTATGGTAGATTTTGTGAAATAGGAAAAACTCAAAGCAAATGTGGTAGGGGACAGTAATGAGGAGAAAGAATAAATATGATTTGACAAGAAAAAGAAAGCACATGTATATAGTGGGTTGGTGGGTTGCTGTGGGCTGTGTTGGGATATGGGTAAAAATGAGAATTAACTCATGTCATATACTGGTACAAATTCCCCAAATGTTGAGTGTGATTGTGAGCTGTATGCAAAATGTACCAATAAAGAATTCAATTTAAAAAAAGACATTGGGAAATAAACTGCAGCAAATTATCAAAAAAATCACATAATGTGACCAAGTAAGATTCATTTAAAGCATGCAGGGTTGTTTCAATATATGCAATAAGTAAATGCAATACACTACGTAACAAAAGAAAGTTCAAATATTACATGATCTTCTCAATAGACATAGAAAAGCACTTGACCACATCCAACATCTATTCATAAGAACAACTTTGAATAGGTATAGAAAGCATTTATCTCATTTTGATCAAGATAGTCTATGACAAACAAATGGCCAATATACTAAATGGAAAAGCTTAAGGTTTTTCTTCTAAAATCAGGAACAAGACAAGAATGTCTGCTATTACCATTTCTGTTCAATATATTCTCAAAACACTAGCTAAAGCAATTCGATAAGAGAATGAAATAAAAGAGATGTGAGTAGAAAAGAAGTTATATTATCATTATTTGCAGATGATGTGAGCCTGTATAAGAAGATACCAGAAACTCTACCAAAAGACTCCAAATTCTGTAGCATAACAGTATACAAAATCAACATTCAAAAAACAATAGTGTTCTTTTACACTAGTAACAAACTACCACAAGAGAAATCAGGGTAACAATGCCATTCATGATGGCATCAAGAAAATGAAATACTAAAGAAATAATCTTTTGATTTTTTTTTTGAGATAGAGTCTCTCTTTGTAGTTCAGGCTGGCCCTGAGCTCACTATGTAGCCCAGGCAAGCCTCAAACATAGAAATCCTCCTGCCTCTGCCTCCTGAGTACTGGGATTACAGGCATGAGCCACCATGCCTGGCATTGTGGTATGTGGTGCTGATTGCTGGTGGATGTGAGTCACTAAGCCTGGTACTGTATGTGGTTACCAGGGATCAAACCAGGGACCTTGCACTTGCTAGGCAGGCTCCAGAACCATTGACCTAAATCTCTGGTCCCCTAAGGAAATAATCTAATCTAAACTACTACCATGAAAACTATAACACAAAAGGAGATTGAAAAATGTATGAGAAAATGCAAAGATATCCCCGATCCTGGATAGGGAGAATTAAAATCATCAGTATAGTCATACTTTCAAAACTGTCGTACTAATTAATTAATTAATTAATTAATTAACTCAATTAATTATTGAGACAGAGTCTTGCTTTGTAGTTCAGGCTGGCCTTGAGCTCACTATGTAGCCCAGGTAAACCTCAAACTCAGCAATCCTCCTGCCTCTGCCTCCCTAGTGCTGGTATTATGGGCGTGAGCCACCATGCCTGGCATTATGGTATATGGTACTGATTGCTGGTGGGTGTGAGTCACCACATCTGTTATTGTTGTATGTGGTTTCCAGAAATCAAACCAAGAACCCTGTGCTTGCTAGGCAGGTGCTGGAACCACTGAGCTAAATCTCCGGCCCTGTTATACAAATTTAATCTGATACCAATACCAAAAGAATTCTTCACACAAGTAGAAACAGTAATCCTAAAATTTATATTGAACCAGAAGAGACCTAGAACAGCAAAAGCATTTCTGAACAATGGTGAGGTAAGGGGCAACATGATCCTGGACTTCAAATATTTGTCAAAACTATACTGATAGAAACAGCAGGCTAGTGACAAAAATGAAATAATGAAGTAGAATACAGGATACAGAAACAGCTCAAGGCAGGTAAGCTACTTTTGATAAAATGACCAGATACTTTTGCTGGAGGAAAGATAGTCTCTTTAACAAATGATGCTAGTTGTCCACATGCCGAAGATTGAACCTAGTCAGACCACTATACTGAAAAAGGAAAGAGCAATGGTTACTTTCTCCCAAGCTCCTGGCTCATGGAAAAAGAAAGGAAGATTGAATCTGCAGAGATACAAAGTAGGTGACTCTAGAGGCCTTCAGGGAGAAATGCACCAGTGAAACAACAGTGTCTAACAACCGTTGCTGAGTTACTCCAGCTCAAGTGTTTGCTATATCTCCTGGAGAGGGTGACTGGCTGGATGGAATTTTAGAGAGGGGCCAACTTGACCTGGGACTCAGAGAAGATATGCGTGGGCTTCATTCAGGGCTTCCAATGTTAAACTCCCACGGTGTCCAGGTGATGGACATCCATGGAATGTCCACGTTCAGGAAGCCAGGCTCAAGGTGGCAAGAAATACCCAGATTGTTATACGCTAAATAATAGTCCCTGTTACCCATGACCAAAAGCCAGGATCAGCCTGAATTCCTGTGGATTTGGAAGTCTGAAACTGACACATTGCCCTAATTCTGCTGCTGGCTTGCACGTATCCGGGATCTGACTGCCTCCCTTGTCTACCAGCAAGAGCAGAGCCAAGCCTCCAACTGGACACTGTCTCAAAAATGTACATCCCAGGGGCCGGAGGGTTAGCTCAGTGGTTCCGGCGCCTGCCTCGCAAGCGTAAGGACCTGAGTTCGATCCCCGGTTACCACATATAATGCTGGGAGTGGTGGCTCACGCCTGTAATCCCAGCACTCGGGAGGCAGAGACGGGAGGATTGCTGAGTTCGCGGCAGCTTGCCTGGGCACCATAGTGAGCTCAGGGCCAGCCTGAACTACAAAGCAA
>PVIC010022469.1:0-27667 GCA_004025085.1 Thryonomys swinderianus | reverse complement strand
AGTGCTGGGATTACAGGCGTGAGCCACCACGCCCAGCATTATATGTGGTAACCGGGGATCGAACTCAGGTCCTTACGCTTGCGAGGCAGGCGCCGGAACCACTGAGCTAACCCTCCGGCCCACCCCACCCCTTCTTGCTAGAGGCTAATACTCCTACTTGCTTGAAGACCATGCAGTACCTCTGCCTTACCAGACAGTGTGTGTCCCCCTCAGGATTTAACAGTATTTTCCTTCCTGGCCATCAGCCCACTAACTTGGGGGTAAGTCTCGATATAATTTGGTCATAAAAGTGCTGGGCTTGGTAAGGAGGAAAGAGAATCAATCCCAAAGGAACTATAAGACCTAGCCAATGCATAGGAGCTGGGGAGTACGTAGGGGGCTGCATTCTGAGGCTGCTGTTTCAAGGAATATAAAATGTGAAGGGAATGAGTGTGAGAGAGAGAGAGAGAGAGAGAGAGAGAGAGAGAGAGAGAGAGAGAGAGAGAGTGTGTGTGTGTGTTTATTTAGGATTTACCATGTGACAAAGACCCTGGAAGATCACGCTATCGCCTTGCTAGGTGGTCCTTGGAAGCTTACAGAAATGAAGGCCTGTAGAAAGTGAGGTAGAAGGCCATGGAGGCACTGGGAGAATGGATCAAAAGGCTTTATTTACAGAAGTGGGTGTGCTAGAGCGGGTTCCACCCTGAGTGGGTCCATACAGAGTGATCTAAGGCTGGAAAACCGTCCACCGACTGTCCTCTAAGAGTCCAAAGAAGGAGACTGTCCCAGCATGCCCCAGACCATCCTATTTACCAAAACAGTGAGGACTCGATCCTTGTCACTGGTGTCATGGAGAAGCTCAGCAGTGCTGTTCTCAGCAGTGCTAGTGGCTTAGCACTAACACTACAAGCAGTTCTGTCATGTAATTTCAGTTCCCTGTGGCAATGGTAATAATAGGATTCCCAATTGAGAGAGGCCTGGTGATGCCACTCACCAAGCAGAAGCAAAGTAGGTACAGCTGTCATGAAGAGCAGAGGTCACGGTAGCACCTGATCAGCAGAGAACTGTAAATGTAGTTGGTGGAACATGATCTCCAGGGGAAGATAACTGGACAGCTAATGTGGCTATTGTAGAATCCCTGAAGTTGAGGGTGACTCATGAAACAGGGGAGTTTCCTTAACAAAAATTGTGGTTCCCTACCCAGTTTCCAAACCTGATCCAGTGTGTAGGCCTGGGACCTACCAGCTGAAAGAAAGATAGGTCACCAGAGGAAAAGACCCTCAATGCCATAGCACGTATATAATGGTAATCCTTTCTCATTACATTTTAGAGGGACATGTGGCCATTGATACACCCTGAAGAAAATGAATACTCAGAATTGTCAATCACTTTTGGATATAAGATTGAGTTGTCGCTGATGAAAAGATCAGTATAATCTTTTTGGTTAAGACTGGTTCACAGTGGTGCCCTGGGTCCTTTGACTTCCTCTTCCCTCAGGGGCCATTTCCCTGTTTCCTAAATATATAATTGGAAGAGACTTGGTAGCTGGCAAGATTACAGCTTTGGTTCCTTGGCACGTTGGATACGGGATGTTGGGGTGGGAATGGCTAAGCAACCTCTGAATCTCCCTCATCTCTTGGTTAAATAGTGAATAAAAACCAAGGTTGTGTCACGATGGGAGGAAATGGCAGAAGTTAGTGCTCTCATAAATACCAAAGGATGCAGTGTTTGTGGTTGTCATTATGTCATCAGCGAGCTCTCTAGTCTGGTCCTTTCAAAGACCAGTTGGATCCTGGAAGGTGCCACATACTCAGCCAAGGGGATTCCCAACTGTCGTCATGTTTCCAGATGACGTGTCTTTGCTGGATAGATCAGCATGTCTCAAACATGTAGTATTTGGCCACTGATCTGGTGAATGGATTTTGTCTGTGTCTACTGAAAAGGAGGATCAAAGTGGCTCCTATTTAGAGGAAATGGCAGCAGTGTACACTGATAACTTAACCTACACGAACTCTTCTGCTCTGTTACAATGGCCTGAGCCATCTGGACATTTCACAGAATATCTTATTTGTACTTTATTGATGCCTTCTAATAATCCTATGAGGGGTTCACAGAAAGTGTTAAGTACACAAGAGGAATTGGTAAGACATATGGACAACAGACAGTGGGAGAGAAGCTCTAAAAATATCCAGGAGCCATCATATCAGCGACGTTCTCAGGGCCAGAAGTGTGGCTGTGGGATGTGTTATCGCACGCCTTTGAAGCTGAAGGACAAGCCGTTTTCTTCCCTCATTCTCTACCATTGAGAAATCATCTAGTAGATCTCTCCGGGCTCGTAAGGGAGTACATTTCACATCTGGAAACAGGGCTCTGATGTTTATCTACTGACCTAGATGCCTCTCATCTTTGAGTGAAGCCCGGGCAGGAAATGGTTATGCAGAAAGTCCAAGATACAAGATCCCCTGCTTCCTGGGGGGATAGGAGCAGACAGGCGTCATGGCATTGAAGGAATTTGTTGGGGGGAAATTCACTGTTCTCCTAACGGGGCATTTGTAGTACTGACACCTAGGGCTCTGGAGAAAAACCGTGCAGTTTTCACCAGGTAAGACAGCTCTTGGTGTGCTACTGGCCATCTCCTGAGTGGCACTGTAGCTCTGCTGACATCTGTTTACAGTTTACACTCATCTACCAAGTTCGCCCATTTTCGAACCAGACTCAACTTTTTCCTTCTGTCAGTGGATCATAAAGGAGCCCTCCTGTCACATTCTGTGTGGCCATAGGTGTGAGCAGAGGGAGGGCCATGTGTGCAATAACAGCAGATGACACAGGAGCCTGGGCCACTTGCCAAACACATTATTTGTGTTCTCTGGCACTTTTTGTGCTCACACACAGCTGTCCTATTCTTACTTTAGATTGCTTCTGGGCTATACATTCTTTGTCTTGGTGTATCAGACTCCTGATGGCCAGGCTCTTTGTCTATCAGGGCCCAACAGCATACCAGGAACTATTCTAGCCAGTGAAAACAGCATAGGGGACTCTACAGTGGGTAGAAGAGGAGGGCATGATGGCTGTCAGAGGAGCTTTGTGACCAAGTGTAGCAGTGAACTGTGGTTCCCTTGGAGAGGATAGCAGCCAAAACCCAAAGGATCTGTTCCCCGAAGGGACTCCTTGCAGCAAGGACAGGAGCTGTGGCAGCACAGCGTCTGTTTGCAGGGTTATTATGCTGCGCCTTCCTGTGCTCCCTCCAGGACCTGCAGGATTATACACCGGGAGCTTCTCTTCTGGGGGAGAATGTGGTGCTTAATTTCTTGGGCTGTAAGTGCCACAAGACTGTAAGTTCCATGGTGTTGGGGATTCTCTTTTCAGTGTGCCACCCCAGGGCAGGGCTAGGGCCAGAGCAGACATCATTTGTTGAATGAACAAGTTTTCCACCCCACTGCTCGGGCACAGTGTCTCCATGCAGCAGAGGCTGGGCTGTTGAAGGACAGGTGTTTCTTCGGTGTTTACCACCTCAGGTAATCCTTGCAACACAAGTGTCAGATACATCGCTGTAGAAATAGTTTTGATTCGAGGCAGTGCCTCTAGGTCATGTTCAAATTACTGTACCCAGATGTAGGTGCATGTGTGTGTGGAGACACACACACACAGACACACACACATTCTGAAGGCTTCTTCCCAAGATCTCCTTCTAAATCCCTTTTGAAGATGGAGGCTCAAGGAGACAAGAGTCCTTGTCCAGCCATTTCCTGATTTTTCCGCCCTGGGAGGATGAGCCCTTTGAGATTAGCTGTCATCCCTGTGCCTGGAGCACCGGGCCCCCTGCAGGGCTGGCACCTCATCAGACCAAGCTGTTCCCACAAAGGCACAGAACTTGAGACTTGAGTTGGCATCGCCTGTGGCTTTGTGCTTGATGTCCTCCCTCCTTTGTTTTTGATTTATCATTTTAATCAGCCGTAGTCAATCATTCCTTCTCCATCTTGCTCACCATAAACACAACCTCTTGCCAAAAAATTATGACTGTATTAAATGATTTTATTACAGTAAACTGCAGATTGTACAGTGTAAACACAGGTGCCGCTCAAACTCCACACCCTCCAGCTCTGTCCAGATCTGTAAGGGCGGCGGCGGAGAGATGGAGGTGCAGGAGCCCCCGGAAAGGAGCTGCCGCTGGGAGTCAAAGACAGGGAGGTCGTTCAGCTCGACCTTCAGCACGGAGCTGAGGACACTCGGGTGCTGCAGCCCCCACCGTCTGGTCACACAGGTGCCTGATAGCAGACCAGCGTCCGCTCGGGGCTCGTGTGGTGTCGAAGGCCTCTCCTCGCGAGATGTCCTTTGTCTTCTCTCTCTCTTTTGGGGTTGTGTTTAGTCGACATTTCCTGAGACTACAAATAACGGAGCAGGGAGAGGGAGAACGTGAGCGCCACGAGTCGCTCCAGGCTGTAGCTACACCGAGTTCGCTCTTCCTGTCCAGGGTGAAGAGCAGGAAGGTCTTCGGACTTCCTTCCGGGGTGGCCGTGAGGGTGGTTCCTACCCTCCAAGGCCCTGTCCGAGGGACAGCCATGGGGAAGTCCTGGATGGAGCTGCGGGGAAGCTGCTCCCATCTAGAGATGACCAGGCCACTCCGGAAGGCCCGGAGCCCTGCGCCGTTGGGGCGGCTTGCCTGTTTGCCGGCCTCGCCCGGGAGCTTGGTTCTCTCTGGCTCCGGCACAGGGCAAAGGAGGAAGACGCACTGGGAGTGCCCTCATAGTTTCTCCAGGGTCGCTGCTCCAGCAAGTACAAACGGGGCATTTTCTGAACAGGTGAGTTTCAGGTGGAGAGGCCTCTGAGGCAGGTAGGCCCCCAGGATGCGGCTGTTAGGGAACCCTCCGCCGGGCCAGGTCCCATTATGTAGGACGCACACGTTTCATCTTCACATCTGCTCCCCCACCCCATTTTGTTCTTTTGGTTTTGGCGCATCTGGGCCTCTGTAGTAAACAGACGCAGTATTTACCAAGCAGCTCCAAAGGTTGCATTTGCTTCCAAAAGTTTTTATTTCTCCTTCTTTTGGGTAAGTTTCAGCTGCAGAGAGAAGCTGTTTTTGCTGAGCTGAGGCAGGAACACAGACCCATCTGCTGGAGACTGGAACATAAATAGCCCCCTTTAAAAATAAATCTCTACTTTTAACTCCGCAGATAAAAATATCTGAATAAAGGACAATTCTTAATCTCCACCTTTTCTCCTGTTTGACTTCAGCATTTCTAAGTGGAGTTTTTTTCCCCCTTCTCCTTTTACAGGTTTCATTTTGGCTTTGATTCTAGCGAGTTTACTGACAGATTACTTCATTTTAACTATATGGCTTTTCTGTCTAGTGGGAGGCATATTTCTAAGTATCATATTTATCAAAAGAGCTCTGCAAAACAAGGGCCAGAATTGCTCTTTTGATGGTTCCCCCTCTAACTACAACCACAATAAATTTTGTGAGAAAGAATGCTCAACTGGGGACCTTTTATGTTAAAGCCGAGAACCGGGGTTCAGACATTGTCACTTTCAAACCTCCACCAGTTGGGCTGTTTTTTCCCCTTCTTCTTGCCTCCCCGGGCAGAAATCTCACATCTGGTCTCACTTGCAAGGCTGGTCCTGGGCTCCCAAGGGCTCCGTATTTTTCCCCCTATAACTTTAAATCAGAGGAACATTTCAGTAAATCACAGGGAACACTTATTTATTGGACATAGTTTTGGGTCTCTTAAAGCATGGAAAATAAATTTAATGGAGCGTTCGGAGCATTTCTCCAATCTTTTGAGGGATTACTTGGGGAATTTGTCAACTGCACCAAGCCCAGCAGCCCGATCCAGAGAGATGGGAAGGGAACGATGGGAGAATCCTCTCTTGAGGGCCCAGGCGGGCCCTAAATCACCCCAAGGAAGATTAATGTAAGAGGGCCAGTTGCCAGCAAGGTTGATCGGCAGTCTCGCCACTCATTTAATAAACTATCATTTTAGCTGCAGGGTGACTTTAATCTGAATTACATTTTGTTTTTGTCATCCGCTCTTGCCAAGTAATCTATGGAATACCATAGCGTGCTTTTAAACCTCGAAGGGCGCAAGGGGGAGTTGAAGAGAGAGGCCAGGGTAGGAACAAAGGGAAAAAAGAAAAAGAGGGGAGGGAGCAGCTCCGGGAGGCTGTGGAAACCGGAAGGTGAGTGGAAGAGCATGGCGGAGAGTGGGGGAGGGGACTGGAGGAGAGAGGACCCGTGAGGCCACCTTGCTGTTGGGCACTGAGTGGGAAGTACAAGTGGGCGTGGCTGGTCTTCGTTTCCCGTGGGAAGGAAATCGGGTGAGTTTTGGGGACAGGGCCACAGGTCTTGCCATCTGGGGTATTTCCTGAGGGAGGGAGATGGAAGGCCCGACTGGCGATGACACTGAGGAGGGCGGCTTTCTCCTTCAGCCTAGAGCTGCCAGGGAACAAAGGGCTGTTCAGGAGAGCAGGCCGGCTTTGTTTTCAGAAGCAGGGGGACAATGACATTATTGTGGTCGTTATTAGTATTAGTTGGAACAATAGCCACACCCTTCCTCTGAAACTGAGTCTGTAGATTCTGATTCGCCCTCATCCCAGTCTACCTCAGAAGGCAGAGGGCAGGCCTTCTTGTTTTAGGCTAAAATGGGTAAATTGAGTCACAGGGTAAGCAAGAGCAAAGGTTGATAGAGGTGTTCAAGCTCAGGACGGCGGCAGGAGGCCAGGGACTGTGTTCATGCCCTCAGCTACCCCTGGGCTGCGAAACAGGTGCTCCTCACCCCGTTTTCCTGGCCCTTGTCGGACGTCTTGGCAAGAGAGGTTTCCCCTCTGATTTCCCGGCCTCCCACGCGAACACCTACTGGCCTGAATCAGCCTGCCCTCCCTTTGGTTTTTCAGCTTAGCCAGTCCAGCCCCGGCCTGGGGCCTCCCTGATGGCCGCCGACGAGAGGGGCTGGCGTTGGGGAGCTCCGTGGGGGGCGGCTGCAGGACCGAGAGGTGCTGAAAGGGGAGGCAGAGCGACCAGAGTATGCTGGGCCCCGTGAAGCCTGCAGCCGTTGCCGTCACGGCCACGCTCACGGCAGAGCACCTGCGGAGACCTCTGCGTGCTCCCGGGCTGCTTGGGGTGAGTTGGACGCGGTCGCGTGGGTGTGGAGGAAGTGTTCCAGGGCTTAGGGACCTATGGGACCAGCACTTTGCTGGTTGACAAGTGCGTGACCTTCGGGTGACTCCTTGCTGGCTTTGCCCGCACCTTCTTCCTGATGCCTGAGACCCAGATTGGCTGCTCTGTTCTCAGCTCTGTTCCTTCCCTCCCCTCCGCCCTCAGCGTGGCCCTCAGTCTCACGAGCACGCTGAGCTCAAGCTGGCCTGCTTCCCTTGCACCTACTTCTGCGTGGACTTCAGGGCGAGATGAAGCTTCGTTTTTTCCTAGAAAGTGTCCCTGGCCTCTTTGCCGTCCCTGAGCAGCTTACATCCTGCACCAGACTCTACTGTGAATTTGAACTGTTTCCTGTGACCTCTGTTCATTCTGTTTCCCACCTGTCCAAACTCTTCTCTGGTAACTAGGGGTTGTAGGGGTGATTTCGAAGGTCCTTTATAGTTTAAATGTTCTCGGACTCTGTGTTTGTCTTACCTCTGTATCTGGACTCTGAACTCAAGAACAGGGGCAGTGCCTTTTTCTAGTACATTCCACAATATTCTAGCCCAGTTCTGGGCTCTGAGTGAGTGTCCCACAAACATTCTACTTTAAAAGATCTGTAGATGTCCTTTTCCCTACTGGAAGTCGAAGGAATAGGAGGAGTTTAGTTACCCCCAAAGCTTCTTGTAAATTGTTCTGCTGGAGTTTGTGGGCACGGGAAGGTTCAGCGTGATGTCTTCCTCTCAGAGTTTCTGTTCCAGAGAATTTATGTCGAGGAGCTCTCCTGAGCACAGGGAGGGCTCTTACTAAAGGGGCTGGGGCGCTCCCTGCAGCAAATACATTTTTGTAGCACAGGAGAAACTGGTGCCAAACTTGGTCCTACCTGGCTTTGGCCACTTACAACCCACAAGACTTGGGCAGGTAGATCCCTTGAGGTGAGTGTGTTCTCTGTTCACCTCTAAAGTAGTAATTCCACTTCCTGCCCATCTATCTCAGAGGGCTATTATGGGAATAAAAGGGATAAGTTAGTGTGTGAAAATGTTCTGTACCTTGTGAAGCCAATAGTGGTAGGTGTGAAGTGGCCAATGAAGTGTGAGGCATGGTTACACATAATGTCTTAACATAAAAAAATAAAGTAGTAAAACAGAAAGTCAAAAACAGAAAAAGAATGTCAAAGAGCTTGCTGTCCCTCTGGAAAAAGAACCATTTCTCTTTTCTGAATAATACTCTATAGAAATTGCTGTCCCCCCCCACCCCCCGAAAAATTAAAAAGAAAAAGAAGAAAAGAAAGTCAAATGAGAAAGAACATTCTGGTACATTCTGGAAGTTGATTCTAAGAGGAGAGGAAAACATGAGCAAACAAAAGCTGTCACTCACTGGCAAGCTGCTTCCCCTGGGGAATAATCTCTGTGAAGAAAAATTAAAGATCTGACTGTTGCCTTGAGCAGGGACAGAATGTGGCTGGGGCTGGCAAAGGGGGAGCCTGGGGTGTGTGGGCTGCCCGCCCATTCTCGGGGTTCCACCAGCTCTGAGGGGTTACACTGCCTGTTGCCCCTAGCGGGTACCGTCTCTCTGACCCCTGATGTCCCCACACTTCTGAGAAGAGGCGTGTAACAGGCGTGTGCACTGTGCCATGGCTGGTGTCTGGAGTTTGAGCAGAGACTGCTCAGCCCTGGGGCCTTTTTGTGCTCTCCTGCTCTGACTTCCCCTTCTTCCTTGAGCACTCGCTTTGCCTTGTCAGTCTCCACCCCTGAATCTGGAGTCAGAGGCCCCCGGAAGCTGTAACCCAGGCTCCAGGGTTCTAGAAACCTGCTTATGTGCAAACAGACCAAGGCCCCCTCCATGCATGCACCAGCGTGACTTTCCAAGACGATGATTGAGTTTTTCCCCTGTTCTGCTTGATATTTCTGCCAAAGCAAGAAAAATCCTCGTTGAAGTCGAGCAGGAAATCCAATAAAAATTCTTCAAAAGATGGGCTTGACACTGAAAAACAGCAAAATTATAAAATAGGCCTTAGAAAAGAGAGAGGAGAGTTATTATATCTGGCACCAAGCGAAAGCCCCGAGACCCCGTCCAAATGAGCCATCGCAGATTGAAAGTGTTTAGCTTCCCGTTGATTAAATATGGAGAAGGACCCAGGGCCTGCCAAGCCTCGGGGATCCAAAGTTTGTTTTCAGTCAGAATGTGTTTTCAGTCAATGGAAAAAATGGGCGGCCCGCGCTGGGCTATGTAACCGAGAAGCCCCAGGTTTGCAGTGAGTAATGGCTGTGAAGCAGAAAAGCATGAGGGCTGTTAATCATCCCTCCCAGGCCCCTGTAATTTCACTCAGCGACTCCTTCCACTGCACACGCGCCGCCACCCCTGCCTCTCCCTCCGCTCCTCTGGCTCGAGGGGGACCGGTCTTCTGGGGCGCCGCCATGGTGCGGGTTCTCGCCGCCCCGCCCCAGCCTCCTTCCTGTTGCGTCCCGTTGTCACCCGCCCCGCATGCCCTGGGATTTGGGGACGGCGCAGAGCTACCGCCACCTTTTTGTGGTTTTCTGGGGGAATCCTCCCCGTCCAGCCAGCCTCCAGGAAACCCTCGCTCCCCTGCGTGGCCCGCCCCCGGGCCTGCCCCCTCCTCCTCCCTGCCCCTCACGACCCCATCGTCGCTCTCAGCCGGGTGTGGGCAGGCGGGACTGTGTTTTCCGATGTCACTGAAGTTCCGTGAGTGAGACGTCTGGGAGCAGGTGGCTGGGAGGGAGGAGGAAGAGGGAGGAAGACGGAGAGGACAGAGGGAGGCAGGACGCAGAGGAAGGAGAGGGAGGACGGGCGCTGGTCACCCGGAGCTGCGTCAGCACAGGGGCCCCGCAGCTCCGGCCGAACAGCAGCACTTGGTGGCAGGAAGTCAGTTTTCGAGGACAAGGCAAAATAAACGGACGAAAATTAGTAAATGTAAGGCTTTCAAGTTGGTGCATGGGAAACGCTCAGCAGTTCAGTGGAAAACAGATTCTTTCATAAGGAGCAAGTCTCTGGCCGCTCAGCTGTGGGGGACTTGAGTTCAGCGAGGGAAGTGCCTGGACGGTCCGCCATGCTGAGGGGCCCGAGGGGGGCGGCTCCGTGGTGAGGGCGGCTCTGGGAAGAAGTTAAATAAATACAAAGCTGTGGGCAGGATGGTGATGACGACGGTGACGATGATGGTGAGTGTGTGTGTGTGTGTGTGTGTGTGTGTGTGTGTGTGTGATAGAGACAGAGACAGAGACAGAGGTAGAGCAGAGACAGAGACAGACAGAAGAAAGAGGTTTTGGACCTCACCGTTCTGGGGGATGAAGCCTGAGGAAGTTACTACAAGAACAAGGAGCAATGGTGGCACACATCTGTAGTTCTAGTACTCTGGGAGGCGGAAGCAGAAGGATAGCAAGTTCAAGCCCAGCTTGGGAAATGTAGGCACAGTGAGAGCAAGTCTCAGAAGAGCAAGCGTGGGGGTGTGGTTCAGCACTCGCTCCCGGGCGCGGCCCTCGGCACTGCGGCGAAGGAGGAGGGTGCCAGAGAATCCAAGCCGGTCTTCCCGAACGCGTGTCTCTGCCTGCCTGCGCCCTGATGCGCCTCCTCCTCGTGGCTCTACACAGAGTGACTGCACTGTCCGGGCATTGAGCGGAAAGGGTCACATGTCACCGAATTTAATCTTCCCTGTGACTGGCTGAGTTCAGAAACCAAAAGAGCTGGTAAATAGTGGAGTCGAGATCTGAACCCAGACCCGCCTAGCCCCGTGCTCTCAACTGCGCGGAGTCTGCTGAGCATGTTGTGGCCAGGGGTGCCAGGACCCAGACTTGGAGAGGCCCCAGAAGAGTGCAAATGAAAGATTTCACTTCCCACATGAGGAAAACCAGCAGCCCCATGGGATGGGGAGGCGGCATTTCAAAGAGCAGCACAGGCTGCTGTGCTGGACGCCTGTGGGCAGCAGCAGGACCCAGCGTGGAGGGTCAGTGGCAGGTCACTGTGTCATCAATCAGCCCCAACCCACAGCCTTTTGCCTGCAGTGGGAAGCGGAGGGGGCTGGGCTGGGCACCAGGCAGAGCAGGTGACTCAGAGGAACGGAAGGGTTCGGTGGGTGGTGGGAGATGCGAAGGAGTGTCTGGAAGTCTAGGGAGACTCTTCATGGTTTGGGGGACACTTTGGTGGGTGAAAATGTGCCCTCTGTAGGTCCCACCCCCACGCTGATGGGCAGCATTCTGATACCAAAGCGGGTGCATCCTGATGTTGAGTTGCCTGAGACTAGGGCACTGTTCTAAAAGGCGCTCAAATACGTTGTTGTTGTGCATGGCACATGCCTGTAATGACAGCACCTGGGAGGGCTGAGGTAGGAGGGTCGCCAGTTTGAGACCAGCCTGTGACCACTCAGTGAGACCCGGCCTCCAAATAAAGTTTAAGAAAACAAGCCTGGGGATCCATTTCAACACTAGAATGCCTGCTTTGCTTGCAAAGGCTCTGGGTTCAATCTTCAGCACAAGGGATTAAAAAAAAAAAAAGAAATACATTATTATGTTTGCACTCAGAGAAACTTGTAGTCCAGTAGGGAAGAATATATGCATGGAGAAACTCACACACACACACACACACACACACACACACACGCACACACACACACTTCATGCTAGGCATCTTCTTAATAGTAACCTGTATTCTCGGAGGCAATCCTAAGAATAACGGGCTGAGATAGAACTGCTGTTATCCCCCCTTTTCTTAGGAGGAAACTGAGTCAGGTTGGAGCCTGTGAGTGGTGGGGCCGGAAGTTAGGCCCTGCGCTTGTTTCCACAGGCCACACTGAGCCAGCGCAGTCTGCGGTCCATGGTGTGAGGGGAATGGGGTGGGCGTTGATTCCCGAGGGGCAGGAAGGCGGTGAGCTGCTGACCTGGTGGGGGCAGAGTGGGCGCAGGCAGGAGTGTGTGGCAGAAGCTTTTAGGGAACAGAGAGCTTGGGGATCAGGGGCCCTCCCAGGTGGGGCTGGGGTCCTGTTGGGTCTCGTGAGTGAATCTGGCTGAAGAAAGAGTGGGTTCTGCACAGGCAGGGAAAGGCGTGGCCTTTGCCTCCGGGGGGTGGGGTTCCCTGGGGACTGAGCTGGAGCTGGCACCGTGAAGAGCCAGGTATAGGCAAGAGACCAGCACACCAGGCCCGGCTCTGCCTGGCACGCGTTCAGGGTCACACAGCGAGTTCTGTTTATGATCCAGCTAGCTGTTTTTTAAAAAAGATACTCTGGCTATAAGCAGAAGAGTCTGGTGGGGTTTGAGCAGAGGGTGGTTGTGTGTGTGTGTGTGTGTGTAGAAGGTACCTGGAGGCAGAGGGACCTTCAGAGCAAAATGTAGAACTTGAAGGGGTCTTAGATACCTCCTCACTCTTATTTTGTAAGTGGAGAAACTGAGGCATAGCAGGGGAGATAGATCTTCCCAGGCCGCATAACTCGTGATTAGTACAGGTGCGGCCAGAGTCAAGGCCACAGTGCAGGTCCGGGCCTGTTCGCCTTCAGGCCAGGGGCAGAACTTGGCTCAAGAGCAGGGCGGGGGCTGGGTGCTGCTCAGTGCCGGAGCTCTTGCCAGGCACAAAGCAGACTCTGGGTTCCATTCCCAGCTCTGGATGGACGTGGCAGGGCGGGCGCCTCAGCAGGACAAGGCCGCGGTCCTCAGTCCTCGTGGATTTTCCTAGCACTGGCTGGTCACAGCCCCTGGAGGAGCTTAGCTTGACAGTGGCGGCTCAGAGGCGCCCTCCCTGCGTTCCAGTCCTGCTTCTGCCCCTCCTTGCCCTGAGCAGACGCCCTTATTTGCCCATCTATAGGACAGGGGGCTGAGAGCCAAGGTGCTGATGTCCTGGAGCCGTCTGCAGGGAAAGACTGAAGTCTGAGTTGGGACTGAAGCCAGTGGCCAGGGTGGTGGCAGATCCCCAGGGCCTGGCTCCTCTCTCGTTTTCCTGGGCCCAGAGCCCTGCTTCTCACACCTCTGGCCGGGGGCTGCGGGGCTGGGCGGAGGTGGCCAGCTCTGAGCTGCCTGCCAGGGCCCTGACACTTGCGTGAACTCCCTCCTGGGTTCTTATTAGCATGACATGTCAAAGAGGCTGGTAAAAGCTAACAGGCCTCCCTGCCTCCAGGAGATCAGAGGGACAACTGGAGCTTATCGGGGTCAGCGAGAGGTCACCGAGACCTGCCTGCTCTGTGCCATCCCAAGATGACCCGGGGCCGGGGTTCTGCTCCCCACCCGGTCCAGAACCCAGCACCAAGGCAGGGAGGCTGACCCCAGCCACATTCCTCTAGAAGGCCCTTCGAAGGCGCCCGGGGTCTCTGTGGGCTTGTGTCTGTCTTCCCGGCTAGGTGCCCTCCGTGTGGGGAGTGACGGGAGACTCTGCGTGACCTGCCAGGCAGGAGGAGGCCTGGCCGGGGCTTGGCCAGGTGTGACCTGGCTCCTGACCCCTGGTGGCCGGAGTGGGAGGAGAGGGAGGGATGGGGCTGGGAGGAGGCTGCTGGCTAACATTTATCAGGACCTTTGAAGATGTAAATGCTTCTGCAGCCCCTGCCGGGATTGATGGGGTCAGAGTTCACAGGCTCTGCTGGGGTCTTCCTAGAGGGCTGAGGCTCTTGCAGGCAGATGGGATGGAGCCTGATGTGATGGGGTGTGCGCAGAGGGCTCTGGGAGAGGGCTCCTGGGAGAGGCTATTTTGGGTGCTTTCTTGGCTTAGGCTCTGTGACCTGGGGCTTCGGGAGGGACTGTGCAAGTTGTCCAGTGCTCACACATCTCCTGGGTGTGTTTTCAGGCTGTTTGATCGGACTGCGGTCAGTCACTGGGTGGAGCTTCCCTCTCCTGCCTCTGCTTTCCGTCCACGCACAGCACATGGCCCAGGGCATCTTGTGCCCTGCCTGTGTCCCCTCTGCACTGTTCCCTCTGCAGCTTGCATTTCCTTACCTCCTCAGCACAGAGGACTCCACTACCCTGTGCTGTCTTCCCACAGCATTCGCTTGACGAGTCCTTCCCTGAACTAGTAGTTAGGACTTTGCGCCTTCCCTCCTTTGCCTTCTAGCAGTAACGTTAACTAACATTTGTGTAGCCCGTCTGGAAAACTCCATGCTGCGTGTATGAACACATTTACCGTGTAGACATCCCTACGAGGCAGGCCAGTCATTATCCACTCTTCACCGAGGAGGTTACACATCTGATAAGGGTTTAATGTAATCCTTACTATAGATGGGTAAACCAGGACCTAGAGGGCTTAAGGCATGGGTCAAGTTTCTGAGCTAGTCAGCAGCGGTCTGGAGCAGATGACCCTGGGTTCTCCCTGCAGCAACATGACTTTGTTTCTGAATTGAAGCTTTGTTTTCTTGCTGCTGGAATCATCCTCTCACCTCCTTCACGATCTTAGAAGGTTCACCAAGGGAGTGACCTCGGCTTACTTATCGGTAAGCCTTGAATTCCTGCTGTGTGGAGCGCTTCATTGGCATAAGATAAATACTTGCTGATTGATTGATTACTAATTATATGGATGCAGATGAGAAAAAAGCATTTAATACTTATATACTCCAAGCTGGGCTGGCACGGGTATTTGTTAAGCATGTTGTTTCACACCTTTTTGGGGGGGTACTGGAGGGTGAACCCAGCCAGGGCCTTTGCACTGAGCTACATCCCCAACCTCTTTTTGAAAACCTTGAGACAAGATCTTACTAAGTTGTTTAAATTGCCCAGACTGGGTTTGAACTTGTGATCTTTCTGCCTCAGCTTCCAAGAGTGCTGAGATCTCAGCTGGGCACCATCCTGGCCCTGGGAAGGGAGGAGGTGGCAGTATTTGGGCCTGGGGTAGAGATGGGAAGGTTCCTGCTCTGGGTGTATTTAGCTCCTTCATCGTCTGTAACGTCTTCTTTCCTCCTTCTGCCCCCTCTCTCAGGTAGCGAGAGTCAAGAGCCTTCACGTTGTCTATTTGCTGGGCCGCAGACCTGGCCACCGGGGGATGTGTAGGGAGGGAATGCAGAAACCGGCCTTGGTTTGCTGAGCTGAGTAGAGCGCTAGAGCTCTTGGCAGGGCCCCCAGGTCCCCCTGTTGCCAGCAGGTCACCTTGGCTTCCAGGGTCCCTGTTTTCTAGATCAGAGAGCCACACCAGGCTCCCAAAGCACTCTTTAGTTAATCCCCTATTTTGCTTGACTTAGAGTCAAAAGGCAGGAGAACTGCACCCAAATGGGATAAGCTCACTTAGAACACTGGCAGGTAACTTGATAGACGGCTTGGCCTGAACCCACTGTGGGAACTAAGCAAAGCCTGAGCCGCAGAGACAGTGGGAAATAACCTTGAGTGACTGGTGAGCAGGTGACCTCGTTTCACCTGCGGGCAGCACCCACCCCAGCTCTCTGAATCAGAGGGGAGGCTGTGTGCAGTGGCCGCCCAGGGGGCGGGCTGGCACTTCTTGCCTGGCCTCCTCCTCCCAAGGCAAAGCTGACACCTCAGTAGCCAGGCTCGAGCAGCAAGGACGGGTCATCCGGCTGTCGAGGAGGGACTGGAATGGGGTCCGGTGTCCCCTCCCACCAGCCTGGGTCCCTGTGCTCCAGCCCAGCCAGGTAGGGGCTCCAGCAAACGGTCCTGACTACCAAATTCACACACGTGTTGAGGGGAAGCAGGGAGAGCAAGGGTCTTTCGACACAAGAGGGGCATGAAATGCTGTTTCAGGGCTACATGCAGAAACTGACTGGTCATCAGAAATCACCAGAAACTGCACCCCGAGGAGAAACCTAGAGGTGCTTGCTTTCATCAAGATGAGGATTCCTACTTCTGACTGCAGATAAGCAGAATAAACAAGCCTCAGCCCAAGTGGGAACTAGTTCTGACCCCTCTTTGCTTTTCTAAGTCATCAAAGCCAAGTTCCTAAAGCCTGGCTGTCTCACGGTACTTTCTGATGGTTTCATTGTTTTGTTTATTGTGCTTATGACAAGTGCTAACAGACCGCTTTCAAAGTGTGTTGATATTTCGATTGTTTTTGAATAGCCCTTCTGTTTTTCTGCATCTGGACAGCATTAGAGTCTGGCCCTGGGGAACCACTGGGTTCCTATAAAAGTGTACCAGGTCCCCTTATGCAGAAAGCACTGGCATGACAAGATGAGACACCCGTCTGGGCAGGAACGCACACCCAGAACGGGAGCAGAGTCGTGGGCAGTGTTCAGCAGCCAGGGAAGGCAGGCCTGGGCTGGGAGGAGGCAGAGAGCGTTGAACCATGGACTCTGGATGTTTGTTTGGACGTGCTGTGTTCTTCCTGTGTGCCTAGCAGAGTGTCTGATACTACTCAATGCCACTAATTATTTGTTGTCTGTAGGTCATTGGTCTGATTCTTTTCTGTGTGTTTTATCACAGATTGCTAATCACCTACCAGCCCAGTGTAGGACTAGGAGTTTCCTACCTTTTGCAGATAGGAAGGGTATCTAGGGATGATGGAAGAAGGGAAAGGAGACATAAAAAAGAACTAAGGTGCAATATGTAAATGTACCAATTCTATAGGACAAATATTTTCATTATGTATTGTAAACATATACTAATAAATTAAAAAAAGAAATAGGGAATTCTGGTGGCCTACTTGCGGAGCCAGAGCTGGAACAGGGAAAACTCTGGCATCCATGAGTAGACTGAGAGAAGAAAGCAGTCCCAGGATGCCCCACACTGCCCCTCTTAAGGTCTCTTGGGGAGTCTTTTTTGACATTGCCCTGTGGGTCGCAGCCAGGAAGGATAGGGTGGGAATGTCCTCCTCAAGACTTCTTTGGTTTTCACAGCTTCTTCTTTTCTACTTCTGCTTTGTTTCCACCTGACCCTTACCAGTCCTGCTGTACAATGCATTGTTTGTTTTGTTTTTGGTTTGTGTTACTGGGGATTGAACTCAAGAACTTGTGCTTGCAAGGCAGGCAACAGCACCACTGAGCTGGCCTACTGCACAGTGCATTGGAAGAATGTAGGACGCTGCTCCCTACAGTGTGAGAGTCTGGGGTATGCATCAGGCTCAGGGGAAATGAGCCACACCTAAGGCTTCCCTTCGTTTTATAAGATCAGGAGTCTCTAATCTCTTTCTGCAAGGTCATATCTGCTTTTTTCCTTTCTGGCTGGCTGTTCCTTATGAGCATCTAGATGGTCCTTCCTGCTGGGTTTTGGAGTGGTAGCGCCCCTCCTGAATAATGTCCTGGCCACTCTGTGATACAGTGTAAGAGGGTCCTGCCTTCGCCCCTGACTTGGCAGGCTCCCTGAGCTCACTGTCAGAGTCGGGTAGGATGGTCATCGAAAGGTACTGAGAGAGTGTTGGAGCGTCTGTGCTGCAGTTGGAAGAGATCCAGGCTGTCCAGATGAGAGAAAAAGTTAGCTCTGTCAGCTGGTTCTAAAAATGAATCCTGGAGGCTCTTATAATTAATTAGTGTGCTCATGCATATAAATGAGTGGGGCAGGGGCTGCTCCTTCTAATAGGCAGTGCTGGTCTCTACTCACTAGCCTCAGGGTTCTTTTGTGGTAAATCTTCTTAGCTTTTCCCTCCAGGTAAACTATAGCTAGTTTTCTGTTGCTATAACAAATTCCTGAGCTCATCAAATTTTAAGGGAAAAGGTTAACTTTGTCCCTTAGCTTTGATGGTTTCGATCCCATGATTATGTGGACCTGTTGCTTTGGGGCTTCTAGTTTGGGGTGAAGGGAAGCTGAAGCATGTTGTAGATCAAAGTGTTCACCCCATGGAAGGTAAAGGAGGAGACCAAGGGCCCACAGTTTCCTTCAAGAGCAGGCCTCCAGTGACAGGAAGTCCTCCACCAGGCCCCACCTCCCCAAAGCACCCATCTGGGATCAAAGCTTCAATAGGTGGGCCTCTGAGGGACATTTCAGATCCAAACTATAGCGAATTATCTTGTTGACAACTTTTTGAAAAAGCATCTCATCCTTGACATTTCAGACTCCTCAGAATTTCATCCCACCTGGGAGATCCGGGAATGTACTCAGCAACACCAATTTTGTTTCACTGGGCCAGAACCTCACTGGCTGTTGGTTCTAGAGGAGTCGTAGGGGGACTGGGTCCAGGGCAGCACACTCCAGAGCTGGGCTGGCCAGCCTGGGAGGTGCTGAGGTTGCCTTCACAGGGCCATGAGTGTCTCTTCGGAAGGACAGTTGTTTTTTGGTGTTATTCCCTGGATAAGAGAGGAGAAAACTGAGCTTTTTTTCTGCTATGCAATGTGTATATGTGCCCGTGTGTGAACACTTGTCATTTTGAAAAATTCTAAACTTTATGTAGCAGTTTCTCTCTCACCAGGGTCTCTCCTTATGTGAAACTTTAATTTTATAGCTTTGGGTATTAATTCATCATGGGCACCACCATCAATAAACATTTATTGAGCTTTCACTGGGCTCAGCATGTTGAAATAAGAACTATATATTTGACTCAAGAGGGGCTGAGAGCAGATGAGGGTAGATCTGGGGAGAAGTTTCTTGGGGATCCCTTTGAACCCCGGAGAGTTTATGACTTTGTGTCTAGTGTGACAGGGTCCCCTTGACAAGAGTCAAGCAGTCCGCTTAGACAAGACAATGAGCCGTCTTCGAGAGGTGTTGGGCTGTGACAAAGGCCACGACCTTGACTGTGGTCCCTCCCCCAAGAGCCGGCACACAGCTGTCATGAGCAGCTTCTCATGTCCATTTTGGGGTCCAGGGCTAAAGTGAAACGAGTCCTTTTGGCTGTTCCCGGGACCCTGTGAAAGTACACGTTTGCCCGGTGGCACCCTGTGCAGGAGCCCTGCAGAGTGTGGGCTGCCAGGAGGGACGCAGCGGGCGTGTGGGGATGAGTTCCCAGCGCAGCCCTGGTTCATCAGACCAGAAGCGGCCTGCCTGCCGTGGCAGTGACTCAGGCCTCCTGAGGGATTTGGCTCGACATTATGAAGATGAACGTGGCTCCCAGAATTCCCTCCGGACCTGGGCTCTGTGCTAATTGCCTCCATATTTATGAGGAGATGGGCAGGCCACAGCGGGGGCCCGTGGAGCCAAACGGGGCACATTTTGGGAAAGAGGCCTGGCTGGGGCAGCAGTCAGGGAGAGGTGACCCTCAGGGGGCCACCTGTGGTCCGGCACGCCAGGTCATGTGGCACTATTGTCACCGTTCACACTGCTTTTGTTCAAAAGAGAAGCTGAAACACAGCCAGAGAGGTAACACTACCGGACCAGAAGCCACGGGGTCTCCCATACTGGTTTTCCCCAAGGTTTTGCTGGTGCTATGAGGGCTGAAGAGGGCTGGCAGAGATGCGAGGAGCCAGGTAGGACAGCTGGGCTCTCCATTTATTACTGGTCGGCTGTGGACTAGCTCCTCCCCTCTCCGGCCTCGCTTTCCCGATCTGTGAAGATAGTAGAGAGCGGTGACTACCTCATGGGGTTGTCACACAAGAGACCTGCATGGTGCCTAGAGCAGTTTGGTGTCTGATAAACAGTAGGTGTCCCTACAGGCAGGCAGTCTGGTAGGTGAGGACTTGGGCCCAGAGTCCGCTGCCCGAGCCCACAGAGCTCATGCAGCTGCTGGGCCGCACGGCAGGTGAGAAGCCGCACCAAGAGTCCGCGGCTCAGCCCTCTTTCTTGATCTTCGGCAGGGCTCTCCAGGCATCAGGACTGCTCTCAGGAGGTGCCTGTCTCAGGGTAACGTAACTTCCTGCTTCCTGGAGACAGCTGCCGAGCCGGTGCCTGTCCAGTAAGGTACACAGTGGGACGGGGGCGGGAGGCAGCTCCAGCCACAGCGGAAGCCACTCGGCCAGGCAGGGTGGGGTGGCCCTGGCGCCCTGGGATCTCAGCGTGGCTTTCCGTCAAGCCTCTGTTGGTGCCTGGTTCCCCCATAAAGCCATTATGTACTGGGAGAATTAATCATGCCGTTAGGTAAGCATTATGGCACTTTTATGGCAGCTTTGAAGCTAATCTGTCACTAATGCCTGCTGGATTATCATGATTTCTTGCAGTTGTGATTCATTAACTCGAAGCCTAATAGTAATTCTATTAAACATCTTCCATCCCTGTTTGCCCCGACACGTCCGTCCCGCTCTCTGTTCTATTGTGCTGCCACAATGGCGTGACTGACTAGCGACCTGTGTGGTCTCCAAGAAAGAAGCCGTAAGGAGATGGACAGGTCCCCAGGGCGCGAGAGACTCCCAGCAATCTGCGTCTGTCCAGGCCCCGGCGCCTCTCCTCCTCCCATTCCAGCTCTTAGCTCTTCTCCTCTGGAGGCCGCAGTGCCGCTCTGGAAATCGTGTTGCCGCCTTTCAGAGGGCTGAGTCTCAGCAGCGGCCAGCACCCGTGATCCGGGGTGCCCTGGTTGGACCCAGTGGGCCCCGCAGGGGCAAGGGGCTTGAGTGGTCCGGTGTCTCCTTTCTCTCCCGTCCAGTCCACACCCAGGCAGCTGACGAGGCTGCAGAGGGAGCCGAGCCACCCTGTCTACAGCCAGGCCCGCCCCTTTCATAAAACTCCTCGGTAAGGTGTTTCAGCAAGAAATGCTTCTCCCAGGCGGTTTTTGCAAAAGGTCAGCTTCGGGGCAGGGCTTGACTGATGGGCCGGGAGCAGGAGGAGGAAGAAGGGTGGGGGGGAGGACTGATGGCTGGGCCGGAGCAAGTCGGCGGGGACCTGGGCTCGGCGGTGTCCTGGTGCTTGAGGAGGAGGCCCAGCGTCCGTCCGCATCTCGCCGGTGCTCAGGACCGTGCGTTTCAGCCCCGGCCCTCCCTGCGTGCACTGAGTGTGCACCAGCCCTGACCTGCCCGCCCCCGGGACCTCCACCGCGCCTGGGGGGTGCGCAGCTCCTCCTCCCTCAGCTGGCTCGCAGCCAGGCGAACACACGCAGGTAGAAGTGGGGTCAACCCCGGGGCAGCCCGGCGACCCTGCCGAGAGGCCAGGTGAGGCCTGGACGCAGAAGCAGAACCAAAAGAGGAAGCGAGGTGGTGTCTCTGAGTACAGAGGGAGGAACAGGGCGCGTGGGGTGTGGGGTGGGGAGGCCTAAACTGAAACCCAAAAAAACCCACTCTGCATCCCGAGGTCTTCCAAGACTTCTGCAGATCTATAATAACATGGTGTGATTCTTCTGCACGCAGCGGCAGTGCTGCCTGCTCCTATCCATCTGTGTTTTCTCACGCCTGTGCGCCTCAGAGCCTCCGAAATGAAAAACAAGTTAAAAAATACATAGACGTATATAGAGTTGGGGGGGAGAGGAGAACAGTACTCTGCAGCCTGTGTTTGCTTTTTCTTTTTTCTTTTTCTTTTTGTGCCAGTGTTTGTTGTAAGAGAAAGTGTATAAAAACAATCCTTAGACAACTGGAGTAAATATTCTCAACACATCAGTTGAGCAAGAAACCAGGATGCAGTGTTTGTTCTTTCTGGGAAAGGAAAAGGATCTTCCGCCACTTCCGAGTTACTGGATGCCTGTTCGGGGTGAAACTGGTTCTGAGGACTGGCTGGGGGGCCCGCAGGGAGGGCGCATTGGGAAGACCCCTTCGGGGACCGAGGGGGACCGAGGGGCCTTCTGGGGACAGCAGGGAGGAGCAGCTCCGGACCTCCTGTGCTGCAGAAGTCTGGGCCTGTCACGCGGCCCGTCAGATGGGAAGTCGGGTCGGCCCTGGGGCCGCATCCTTTCGAGGGAAGGCAAGCTGCTCTGCCCAGCAGCACCTCAGCAGCCTGGCACAGCCCGGACAGCGTCCTGTGTGAACTTCAGAAGCTGAGAGGAGGGAGCGGGAGGGAGTCGCCAGACAGAAGAGCCTGAGGACCAGGAATTTTGAAGGAGTAGAAGAGAGCGAAGTGGAGGAACCCAGGGGGAAAAAGTAGGTTATGGGGGAAGCAAGAGGAAGACAGGATGGCGCAAAGGAATGGCGGAAGGGGAAACTAAAAGGTGGGTGGGTGGAAAGAAGGTGGGAGAGAGAGGAAGAGTGCTGAGAGAAAGACCCAAGAGATAGATGCTCGTAGGACAGGAGTCAGCAAGGAAGAGGGAAGGCGGTTTAATGAGGGCAACTTGAAGGCGAGCTTTAGCCCACAGCTGGCGGGGTGCCGGGTTTGATCTCCTTGTGAGCGGGGCGGTTTGATTAATCGTGGCCTGTGGCGGAGGACGGACACCTGGCCCCGCTGCCGAGCTCTTTGATCTCAGGCTTTCTCAGGGCCTGTGGGAGGGAGTTGCATGAATGTGCGTCCGCCCTCCAGGGCCACTGGAAGCCGCGGCTCCCTCCCAAGGAAGCAGGGAGGCCCTCCCAGAGGCCAGGAGGGGCACAGGGGAGCTGGGGAGGGCAGGCAGGGCCTGCGCAGGGCCCGGGTTCTCGGACATGGGCGCCTCTGGGAACAAAGGCCCGGGGAGAGGGCTGGAGAGTGAACCTGGATGGGGGCCATTTGTAGGGCAAAGCTTTGGGGTGATTCAGATTTGGGGGCACCCCACCCTCACCTCTGTTTTGGAATGGCTGAACTAGGCAGAACCAGCTGGAAAAGAAAGTCCCTTGAACAAAGTTGCGCTTTGTAGCTTCTAGCTCGTTAGTTTAATGGGGAGCAAGCTCTTGTGGGGTGTGAGGAGGGAAGGGTAGGGCTCCTTCGAACTGGCTTCATTTTATACATATTGGATGGAAACAGACTTGAGAAAAGAAAGCGACATATTGCCAAAAAATAAAAAAAAAACTTTAAGAAGAAGGAAAAATGGAATAAAACCCTAATGCCCTTAAAAAAGAAAACCAAAAAAAAAATCATAAATTATGTCTTTGGATTAAATCCATTGGTGTCCTGCCAGTTTCAAATAATAGTGTAACTTGATTAAAAAACTTTGCAGGATTTAAAGTTGCTGGCTCCTCTGACTCCTCCCTGCGACTTCTCCTTAAGTCACTGTCTACACCAGGCTAATTTGTTCCCAGATTCCTTAATCTTCTGGGAGTTGGTGATGACATTCATAGCTTTGTAGGCATATTGGAAACATTCATGATAACTTTCGCTTGTGACTTCCACTGGGAATCTTGGGGGTGACTTAAGATGCTACCCCCAAAACACATGCTGTTGAAGTACAGTGTGTGTCTTTGTGTCTTGAGCGTATGCACAGCAGTAAACTCTCCGGGCTTCGCCTGTCCTTGGCTCGTGTCCTTGCGGGCTGCCAGACAGCTGTTGAGATCCACCCCGCGTCTCAGAAGAGGGTCACAGATGGGAACAGTCAGAGTGTCTCTTGAGAGTTTGCCCAGGACACAGCACGTAGACCGTGAGGGACATGGGTGCCGATGACTATACTCCAAGAAGACTGCAAAAGCGAAGGTTAGGTTTGCCAGAGGGTTGGAGTTGTGACTGAATGATGTTAACTGTGGTTGGGAAGCATCTGTAGGACGGAGCAAAGGACCCCAGCCTTGTATCCAAAGGCCTGAGTTCAAATTCTAGCGCTGTGACTCAGTCACCGGCTGTGTGACCCTGGGCCGGCCACCTCTTATTCTCACAGCCTTGGCTTCCTCATCTATAAAATGAGATCAGGAAAAATACATGCCTCCTAGGCCCGCTGCGAGGATTAGAGGCATTAGCATGTGTGAGAGCACCCTGTAAACGATGAAGCCTTCAATTAACAGTAGGCATCAGAATTACTGCTTATATTACAGAAACCTGGGTCTCTTTAAACACTTGTGTTGACAGAAGGGATGTTTTAATTTCAGACAGGGCTTGCACATGGAGGGTGTTAGAGAAAAGAGGCCCCCTGCTTCCTCTGGGGCACCTGCTCACCTATAATTATTGTTTACTAATAAGTATGTTTCGCTCATAAATGTCCCATTAAACTGCACAGAAATCCTTCACCCGGTGGCCTGGCACTTCTGGATGTGGCTGGGCAGAAGCCCTGCAGCTCTTCTGGGTGGTGGGTCTCTTGGACTATGGGGCTACTGCACCTGGCCTTTCCTGGGTGCGCACACCTCAGAGGGACCTGGTGGGTCCCCAGGTGGGCCATGCAGCGCTCCCAAACTGGTGCCGTTGCTGCCCCTCCCCCTCCCACCTGCAGCTGTGTCACTGTCTGGGCTTCCATCCCCGGTCTCCTGGAGCCCCATCGATATTTGTCCCTCAGTGTCAGTAGCCCACCAGTGAGGGGGCCTTTCTGTCACTTGCATGATAAATGGGTGGTGCCTGGAGCTCCGGGCTCTGTGTTCCAATGATAGGTTCTGCTCTGAGAGCTGAGGGACATAATGCCTGCCTCGTGTGACACGGAGAGAATACCGCTCACCCTGCTAGGGTTGCGATGGTGACAAGGCTTCTAATGCTCCCATCTAGATGCTCATGAAATGATTATTCTTCTGAGACCAGTGTCTCCGCTCTGGCCGTGCACTGAGATTACTAGGGGTAAATAAAATTCCAAAACCTGGGACCCACCTCCAGAGATTCTGATGTGGCCTGAAGTTAAAGCTTAGCGTTAGTAGTGTTACACAAGTCTTGTGGAATGTAATGTGTAGCGAGGGTCACGAAATAGCTAGTGCTTCTTAAACTCAGTGCTCTTATGCATCAGCTGGGGATCACGTGGAAATGCAGCTTCTGAGCCGCTGGGTGTTGGGCAGCGGAATTTCTGTATCTTCATCAGGCATGTCAGGGCTGCAGGCAGAGAACCACGCTTTGAGGATCAAGTCTCCAGACTTACCTGATTTCTATACCTTGGTGTACCTGGCCTTGATCTTGGATGGGAGGCACCCGGAAGCAGGTGGAAACATACACATGAAGACACCTGAGAGGCAACTGAAACTTGCTGAAGGTGTTTGTGGCACGCATGCACACACCCCATCAAACACACACACACACACACACACACACACACACACAAATACTTCTGAATTCAGCCTTTAATACCTATATAAAGAGCGATACATGAAGATGTATCCTAATCTTTCATTATTTTTCCCCATTATCTCTTCTGGAAATGGAAGTATTTGCCCCTGAACAAACATTAAGGAGCTGGGTTGTGAGTTTGAATACCTATTTGTAATGTTAGACTAAAAGGTCTTTCTGGGCCAGACTTGTAAATAGCCCCTGTGCCCTTGTGTGACTCACTGGAACCCCTGTCGCCAGGTACGAGAGTGCAGCGAAACCTGGGGACACTGCAGATGGGTAGCTCAACCAGGACGGCTTTACTAGAGGGCGGCAGAACTGGCGGTGGAGCCACTGGCTTCTGCTGACGGGAGAAGGCCTCCCAGACAGCACTCGGTAAGTCTCCCTGTCCACACCAGGGAGGTGCATGAGTACAGCCCCTTTCCCCGCACACTTGCAGAACGGTGCTTGGGGACAGAACCTCTGCATTCAATAGAACAATGAGTGAGTTTTTCAGTGAAGTCGTACAGTATCGTCCTCGTGCCGTATTTTAAACATCGGTGGCATAATAAATAGACAAAGGCATAAAGAGACTATCTAGTTGGTGAAGACTCTTCATTAAATAAGGCCCTTTGCACAACTGCAAGTCCTCTGAGGCCGGGGACCTGCCGAGACCCTAGAAACGTGAGCGACACCCAGCAAGCGTGCGTGTCAGCCAGCACGCGCAGCAGGACCAGCACAGAAGAGGCAGCCCCCAGCGGGGCCTTCAAGGTCACTCAGCAGAGGACCACACGGTCGCAGTCTCGCATTTGACGGCAGAGCGGTAGTTGCTAGACGAACCCATGGAAACTTTCCCTGTGGTTTTTATTGGACTGTTCGACTGGTCTTAAGTTAATTGTTTAGCCAACAGCAGAGAGTTTTTCTCTAGGTTAGGCTGAGGTGTCTGTCTTGGTCTCTTTTTTACTGTCTTTGTCAAGTCCGGGGTTATTAGAGCCAGATGTCTGGACAAGATGAGCCCAGCTGCCAATCACGGTTGAGGTCCTGGCACGCCAGGCAGTCAGCAAGTGGCCCTTTGTCCTGACAGCTCCCTCCACACAGCTCACTCTTGCCTCCAGGTGCCACCCATTCCTGGCAAAACAAAGGCGAGCCCCCTGCGGGCTTCGGTCGCTTGCCTGAGCACATCTGCCTGAGGGCCCGGGGCTTGTCTCCGTGCAGAAACTGACAGGCGCCATTCCGGAAGTCTTGTTTTATTGCTCCTCCCCTCCGACAGCCCCTCCCCTGCCACCTCCTCTGCCTCCTTGGAGTCCCAGTTCCAGATGTGACTCTCTCTGTTGCCTTTGGCTGAGAAGTTTCCGTTTTCCCATAACCTAGCTGGCTTGCCTGTTACAGAAACTCCGAAACTCCAACTTTCTGGGAAGACATCTCATTAAATTCCCAAAGAGAGGAGAGGAAAGCTCCCCTCTGACAGACAGATCCGACCCCACGGCACATCATCATCACGGGAGGGAGAGTGCCGAGGCTGTGCCCAGGGAGCTGGTAACATGGTGTTCTGTTTCTTAATGTCCTTTGCAAAGAAGCTGGCCGTGGGTCTAAAATAGCCCTCTGGTAAAAGCAACTATTTAAAGAGTACTGGGGTCTGAGAAATGGAAAACAAAGTGTTGTTGATGAAAAACACATGGTTTGTTCTCGAGACTTGAGTAGCCAGCAAAATCAAATGTGACAGTGTTTTGGCTTTTTCCTTCCCACAAGACGTGATGGTGATTTATTAGAGTGATGTCAGCTGTGGTTAAAAAAAAGTTTGCTGTGTTGTCTTAATAAAAAGAGGCTTTACCTTGGAGCTGTCAAGTGCCCTCTGTCCTCTGGCTGGAGGCAGTAGCTGCCAGGCCCTTGGTCCTCCGGGGGGCTTCTCCCGGGGACGATCCTCTGCCCTTGGGGAGTTCACAAAGGGCCTGCATGTGCCGAGACAGTGATGTGTACTGGCCTTGGAGAGGGATCGGTTTGCTTGGTGCACAGGGCGCAGGTGCTGCCCTCGGCTTGAAGGTGCAGAGAGGCTGTACCTGGCTGGGTGGCGGGCCTTGGCACAGAGGGAGGCAGTGGGCATGCAGAGCCCTCTCCGAGACAAGTACGCTGGCATTTTCCTAGCAGCTCAACATTCAGGTTTTTTTTTTCTTTTAATTCTTTATTGGTACATTTTATATACAGCTCACAGTCACACACAACATTGGGGAATTTGTACCAGTATACGACACAAGTTAATTCTCATTTTTACCCACGTCCCTACCCACCCATAACCTCCCACCCCTTATATACATGCTCTTTCATTTTCTTTCCGAATCATATTCGTTCCCCTCCTTACATTCCCACACCAGATTCCCTTTGGATATTTCCTGTTTTACAAAAATTATCATGCATTCTAGAACTCATTTACATCTACAGGTTCTCATACCAATGAAAAGATACGGTATTTGCATATCTGTGATCTATTTATTTCACTTATTAGTGTGTCCTCCAAGTGTATCCTTTTGTACATAAATGAATGAAACCTGTCATTCTTTATGGCAGAGTAATACTCCATTTTAGAAAAAAAAAACACATCTTCTTGTCCAGTCTCCAGTTGATGGGTATTTGGGTTGTTTCCAAGATTGGGCTATCATGAACTGAGCTGCTATAAACAAGGGTATACACATATCTTTCCAATGTGATTTTTAAAATTCCTTTGAGTATATTCCTAGCAGGGGAATAGCAGGGTCAAATGGGACCTCTAGTCCTAATTTTTTTTTTTTTTTTTTTTTTGCTTTTTGAGACAGGG
>PVIC010022468.1:0-27642 GCA_004025085.1 Thryonomys swinderianus | reverse complement strand
GGCTGCTGGGTCCTTTGTTTTGTTTTTTGCAGGGAGGGGAAGTGGGAATTGAACTAGGGCCTTTGCACTAAGCTACATCTCCAGGTCTTTTACTTTTATTTTGACCTGATGTGTCACTAAGTTTCCCATGCTGTGCTCAAATTTTCCATCTTGCCTCAACCTCCAAGAGTGCTGGTTACAAACATTCACCACCATAACCGGCTCACTGTGAACTCTCAGTAGGTGGGATCCATGCTCAGAGGCTGCCAAGAATTCTAGAAGTTGCAGGATAAGCACTAGAAACTGATGATCTCTGTGGCCTGGGATAAACTACAGTGTTTGGTGGTGAACTCCAGGCCTGTGTGCCAATGCCAGCAGGTGAACCCTAGGGGTTGAGGGATAGTGGGTTCCTGGTGTCTGCAGACACGGAGGACTGCAGAAGCAATGGAGCTGGCCAAGGGGTTCTGAGAGTGGGGGACCACCTGCGAGAATGGGAAGAAATTTCAGGCCAGTGCCGGGCAAGGGAAAAACTTCAGCAGTAACAGTGGTGCTCCTTCACATGGGTAGGTCTGGCAAAAGCTCTTCCTTCTTAAAGAGGAAATGGGGGAAAACTGTCCTGGTATGTCCAAATTTTAGCTGGTGAGCTCAGCACTCCGAAGGTAATGGTCTTGTGTGTCTTCATGGCCATCAGTGGTGACTTTGAGCTCCGGACCAGGGGTCCAATCCTTCTTTCTTATGCATGTATAAAACAAGGCGTAGTACCCTTAGCAGTTTCTCAAGGGCCACTCTAGGAGAAAACAGGTCTGTAATTCTTATCTAAATGTCTCTCAGCTGTTTTAAAGCCCAAAAAGCTGATTTTCACTTATTCAACTTCCTCTTGACCTTCTCCAGCACTGAGTAGGCTTCAGTCTTTGGCTTATTTCTGGACAAATGTTGCCTGGTTTTCTCCTCCTTGTTATGAATTTACCTTTATATGAACACAAGTTCCTTATTATCCATAAGAGATGGAATTTTGTTGATGCCAGTGATGGCCAGAGATAGAACTCTATGCTGCTGGGTACTGTAGGCAAGAGAACAACCTTCTAGCCTGGTCTAGTCTCATCTTTTCTCCATGTTAATACTAGAATTACATGTTGAAGAATTTTGTGGTTTTTTTTCCTAAAAAATATTCATACACTCAATTTTTTATTGAATTGGATTTTTGTCTTGCTTTTTTAGGGGCAGAGAGAGGACTGATTTATATTTGTTGTCCTTCAGGAGTGACCAATGAGAGGGTCCTATGCTCTTCCAATATATAAAATAAAAACCCTTAGCATAATAAACTCTAGGCATCATGGTGAAATATCAGTTTGTCCTCTGCTTGGAATAGCTGAGAAATTACAGATGTTCTTATGTAGAAGTTTTGGCTCTAATTTTCCTAGAATAAAAGCCCAATGAGTTGCTGCTGGTGTGAGTGAAGCCTCGTGCTTAGCTGAGGCAGATGTGGCAGCTGAATGTCGATGCCCAGACAAAGTCACAGAGATGAGTCCTCAATACTCCTCCTGTAGGCATTTCCTTGTGATGCTTCTTGCTTGTAAAGAATCATTCTTCTTGTTTTGCAAAAATGCTTTTGTTTCAATACACTGGATCTGCCTCCCATCACTCTCTGTCTCTCTATCTTCTGGCTTACCACCATGATTACACACCAAACTGGGACACTCATCTTATTTTACCTTGTTGGCTACAGGGACTGATGCAAGGATGCCATGCACCTAACTCAAGTGCAAGACGGGGACTTCCTGCGGATTTTCCTAGCCAGAACTAACAGAGAAGCCTCCCTTCTCTGGATATGAGGCCACTGGGGTGAAGACCCAGACTTGCCTCTGACCATTCTCCATTCCACACAAAGATCATTTGCTCTAGGGAAGAAAAAAGGCACCATACAGAGAGAGTTCTGTCACCATTTGAGTTCCTAATATCAACAGCTCCTTTTTAAGCATTTGTTATATGATTCAGCAAATCCAGGACTAGACTACCTTGAGAGATATTTCTATTGCATGCATTGAAAGAAACTTAACTAATGGTTTTTGCTATCTTGAACACATTTTACTAATATGTTTTCATATCTGATTCCCAGATAGCAGTTAAAAAGTGAAATCATGTCACTTCATATGAAAATGGATAGAACTAGAGACAGTCTTGTCATGCTAAATGAGCCAGTCTCTGAAAATTAAAATCTCTATGCTCTTTCCTATATATGCAATCTGAAAATAAATAAATGTTTAAAAATTATGCAGAGAACAGAAAACTAGAAGGCAGTTATCTAATGATGGGAAGAGTTTAGGGGGAGCAAGGAAATAATAGAGATGAAAGTAATTAAAGTATATTATACACACGCATCAATATACCATAATGAATCTCATTATTCTGAACTAAGGGCTCCAATAAAAATGAATGAAGGAAACAATACAAGGAAAGAAATAGGAGTTAACATTTCAAATACCACCAAAGCAGAAGTAAAAATAACCATTAACATAGTAACATTTAAAAAGCAAAAATTTAGTGTTCACTTTGGCAGCACATATACTAAAACTGGAACGATACAGAGAAGATTAGCATGGCCCCTGCGCAAGGATGACATGCAAATTCGTGAAGCGTTCCATATTTTTTAGAAAACTAGGACTAGGGGTCCCATTTGACCCTGCTATCCCCCTGCTAGGAATATACCCAAGAACTTAAAAGATCACATTGGAAAGATAGATGTACACCCTTGTTCATAGCAGCTCAGTTCGTGATAGCTCAATCTTGGAAACGACCCAAATGTCTATCAACTGGAGACTAGATAAAGAAGATGTGGTTTTTTAATAAAATGGAGTATTATTCTGCCCTAAAAATAACAAGATTGATTCATTTATGTGCAAATGGATACACCTGGAGGACACGCTAATGAGTGAAATAAATAGATCACAGATAAGCAAATACTGGATCTTCTCTTTGATATGAGCACCTATAGATGCAAATGAGCTCTAGAAAGTACGACACCTTTTGTAGAATGGGAAATTTTCAAAGGAAATTTGGTGTGGGAATGTAATGAGGGGAAGGAATAAATATGATTCTGAAATAAATAAAAGAGTATGTGTATAGGGGGTGGGGAGGTGGGGTTGGTAGGGATATGGGTAAAAATGAGAATTAACTTGTGTCATATATTGGTGCAAATTTCCCAATGTTATGTGTGATTGTGAGATGTGAATAAATTGTACCAATAAAGAATTCAATTTTTTAAAAAAGCAAAAATTTAAAAAGCTAAATAAGAAGTGAGCTAGACGTGGTGGTACACATGTCCAAGCACAAGGAGGCTGATGCAAGATGATCACCCCAAGTCAAGGCTAGCTGGGGGTATGGAGTGAGTTTAAGGCCAACCTGAACTATATAACAAGACCCTGCCTCAACAATAAAAGTGAATCTTGATTTAAGAGATAGAAATGGGGCAGTAGTCTTTCAAGGAAAACTAGCCAGGACTGTCCCATTTTTTGTGTTGATATGGATTCAACGACATAGTATTTTCCAGATTTGAAAGCTAGATGTGGGCCCTGATGAGCTTCTGGGGAAAAAAATAAGGCTGTTGTGAGAAGGGTGTTCACACTAGAACACATGGAAGACTGAAGGTGACACTATAATGATATTAATTTAAATTGAGAAATAGAACTGATGTATACACTTGAATATTTTTATTAGCATTTTAAGCACTTTATGTTCCTATGCCACACAGGAAGCCAAAACAATCAAAATGTACTTTGCTCAATTTTCCTATGCCAAAGCATTGTCAAGAAGGTTTGTACTTAGCCCACAGAGGTAAATCAATGGAGAAATCCAAGTCATAATTCGGTCACTTGGAACAGATTGAAAAGGAGGGGCTACATTAGTTTTGATTTAATGGTACTTGAGCTAGAATAACTTAATGTATTAATTTTATAAGGCAGATGATGTAGTCTTCAGCTATGGAAATATTCAAAGCTAATTGCAAGATGCTCTGTCTCCTACACTGGCGTAGGCAGAGACTTTATGAACAAAAGCTCTATAGCATGAGAACTAGCAGAAAGAATCAACAAATGGTATCTCATCCTACTAAAACGTTTCCAAAAAGCAAAAGAAACCTCTGGCACAGCTAAAAGAAAATGAACAACATAGGAAAAAATTCTTTACTAGCAGTTTGTCAGACAAAGGGCTACTATCTAGAATATATAAAGAACTTTTAAAAAATCAGTCCCCGCAAGTTTAAAGACCCAATTCAAAAATGGGCATCTGACATGAACAAACATTTCTCAGAGGCAGAAGTCAAAGCAACCAAGAAGCATATGAAGAAATGTTCAGTATCACTGGTCATTCTAGAGATGCAGATGAAAACAACATTGGGATTTCATCTCATTCCACAAAGAATGGCTGCTATTGTGAAATCAACCAGCAATAAATGCTAGCAAGGCTGTGAGGAGAAAGGAATGCTTCTCCACTATTGGTGGGATCGTAGACTTGTGCAACCATGGTGGAGATCAGTGTGGAGATTTCTCAGAAAACTAAGATTAGTGGTCCCATTTGACTCTGCTAGGAATATACTCGAAGGAATTAAAAGAATCATATTGTAAAGACATATGTACACCCATGTTAATTGCAGCTTAGTTTGTGATAGCCCAGTCTTGGAAACAACCCAGATGCCCATCAACTGGAGACTCAATAAAGAAGATGTGGTTTTTATAATAAAATGGAGTATTACTCTGCCATAAAGAATGACAAGTTTCATTCATTTATGCACAAATGGATACACCTTGAGGACATACTAATAAGTGAAGTAAATAAATCACACATATGTAAATACCATATATTTTCTCTGGTATGAGAACCTGTAGATGTACATGAGTTCTAGAATGTATGATAGATTTTTTGAAATAGGAAATATTCAAAAGGAATGTGGTAGGGGAAAGTAATTAGGGGAAAGAAAGAATACTATTTGGAAAGAAAAAGAAAAACATGTATATAGGGGTGGGGATTGTGGGTGGGTAGGGATATGGGTAAAAATGAGAATTAACTTGTGTCATATACTGGTACAAATTTCCCAATGTTGAGTGTGATTGTGAGCTATATATAAAATGTACCAATAAAGAATTCAATTTAAAAAAAAAAGATGCTCTGTCTTCTAGATGGTACTCATGTGGGTACGGCCAGTATCTGTCCTCGTGATTTTTCCTTTCTCTACTATACTTTGGCCTTTTCAACTACTTTTCTGCTAAAAATTTTCTATGTACTTCATATCTATACATCTTAATGTACTTAATTATATTATGAAGTAATGGTGAAGAGAGCTTCCAACGGCTCACACCACCTCAGGAAAGCAGATTGTGTGTAGCTTTTCCACTCTTTTAGTGATGTCACATTGTTAACTTGAAATCAGCCATGATAGGAGTATTTACACCACAGAAATTGGAGAATACAAATATCAGGGCCTTCCCTTCCTCTTCTGGAAAGCCCCTTGCTCAACATTTACCAGCACACCACTGCCTATGAGTGCAACAGGTTCCCAGCCTTGTTCCTTTCAGGTGTGTTCACTGGATGATGATCACATTTTGGTCATTTAGATAGAAATTTACTGGCCTTATTTCAAAGGCTCTCAAATGGCTTCTCACTGTTCCCAATCTTTATAGTAAAGGCTTCCCTTAAGTAAAGAGCTCCAGGCTGAACCGAAGTAGGCACTTCCTGACTCTCAGTGGTTTTTCCCACCGTACCTCTTACCTGTCAAAGCAATTGTTATGTGTAGGAGTGGTTGCCAGTTAGTGAAAAGGGTTCAGAAGATCCCTCCATGGAGGAAAGTAGCCTTTTTAACAAATGAAGCTGGAAAAATTGGATTTCAGTGTGCCAAGGATTAAAGCTAGATCTATCTCTTTATGCACCAAACTAAAATCAAAGTGGACTAAATATTAAAACAGAGACCTAAATATTAAAACAGAAACATTAAACCTGCTGAAAAACATTAGATAGAACTCTTGAAGTCGTTGGCTTAGGGAAAGACTTTATGAACAAAACCTCGGTAGCATGGGAACTAACAGAAGGAATCAACAACTAGGATCTCATCTTATTAAAATGTGATCATAAGGTATACATAAAAGGTACCAATTAAGTAATTTTTTAAAGTAAGGTTTTCTCTGGGTATACCTATCAATATTATGCACAGCAAAAGAAACCACCAAGAGCAAAAAGACAACCTATAATATGGGAAAGAATTTCTGCCAGTTGTTTCTCAGAAAAAAGGGCTACTATTTAGAGTATATAAAGAACTTTTTAAAAATCAGCCTCCCAAATTTAAAGACCCAATTCAAAAATGGGCATCTGAAATGAACAGACATTTTTCAGATAAAGAAGTAAAAGCAGCTAAGAAACATATGAAGAAATGTTCACCATCGTTGGTCATTCAAGAGATGCAGATGAAAACAACACTGAGATTTCATCTCACTTCACAAAGACTTGCTGCTATCTCAAAATTAACCAACAAAAAAAAATTAACCGACAACAAATGCTAATGAGGCTGCAGGTAGACAGGAACACATCTCCACTGTTGGTGGGAATGTAGACTGGTGTAAGCACTAAGATCAGTTTGGAGATTCCTCAAAAAGCTAGGATTCAAGGTCACATTTTACCCTGCTAGGTGTGTATATACAAAAGAATTAAAATTATACCACAGTGACGTATGTGCATTCATGCTTATAGCAGCTCAGTTTGTGATAGCTAAATCTTGAAAACAGTCTAAATGCCCATGAATGGAAGGTGGCTAAAGAAATCTGGGGGATTTTAATAAAATGGAATAATACTCTGCCATTAAGAATGATAAATTTGAATCATTTATACTCAAATGGATGTACCTTGAGAACACTCTCATAAGTGAAATAAATAGGACCCAGATGTGTAAATACTTCATCTTTTCTCTAGTATTGAAAACTGAAGGGGTAAATGAACACCAAAATGTATGATAGGTAATATGAAATAGGAAGAAAATGGGCAAAAGGGAAAGGGCAGGTAGGGGAAAGTAAAGAAGGGATATAAAAAATTTGACAATAAAATTAAGAAACAAAGCTTATGTATATAAGGGGCGAGGGTTGTAGGGTGGCTAGGGGAAAGGGGGAAAATGAAAATCAAGATGTGTCATGTACAGGGACAAATTTTCTATGTTGAATGTTATCATAATGTAGGTATAAAAGGTACCGATAAAGCCATTTTTTTAAAAAAGTAAGGTTTTGGGCTGGAGGGTTAGCTCAGTGGTTCCGGTACCTGCCTCGCAAGTGCAAGGTCCTGAGTTCGATCCCCGGTAACCACATGTAATGCTGGGCGTGGAGACACGCCCACCATCAATCAACACCGCATACCACAATGCCGGACATGGTGGCTCACGCCTGTAATCCCAGCACTCGGGAGGCAGAGACAGGAGGATTGCTGAGTTTGCGGTGGCTTGCCTGGGCTCCATAGTGAGCTCAGGGCCAGCCTGAACTACAAAGCGAGACCCTGTCTCCAAAAAGCAAAAAAAAAAAAAAAAAAAAAAAAAGTAAGGTTTTCTCTGGTACACCTACCAATTTTCTAGTCTATGAAATGTCTGGGAAGATCAGATGAATCCTTCTACAAACTCTAGGAACTTACATGGATGAGACTGGAATCTTCAGAAGAAATAGAAGTCAGAAAACTTATTCAGGTGCAAAAGTATTTAAAACATGCTCGTGTTTAGGATGGGCTTAAAGACACAGAATTAATAGAGCTGGTTCATGACATCTTCGCTCCAACTCTTCATCCATAAAACATTAGACATGAACTGAATTTTGCTATACTTTTAAAATAGCATAAATTTCATTTTAGGTGGTTTATAGCCTCAAGATAGTTTTATACCCTTGTTAACCCTTCAGCACCTTAGTATTTTTCATTCTGAAACATCCATAACAACAAAACATAATAAATTTCTTTTCCAATCCTTATCCCTTGAATTTTTCTTGGTAGCATATGAATTACATGCAAAAAAATTGCAATTTTCAGCATAAAAGGGTTAAACTCAATGTCTATCCCTTACTCAGAGGCTTCCGACAGTGATTAAGAGACTCCTGGAGCAAGATCACTGATAGCTGGGGCTGCCTGAGCAGCTGTCCAGAAGGAAAGGGGCTCTGGGTTAGAAAACTTATCTTTCTGGGCGTGTGTCAAGATAAAAGACACAACACTAGCCCTGAAAACTCAAGGCTGAAACACTCAGAAGATACCTCATACCTGATCTCCTTGGAATGGGTACCAGAAAGGAAATGAGATGAAGCCAGGAGAGAATGGAATTTGCCATCAAAAGGATGGTTCAGAAACTAAGTCCACGAGCAGCGAGCAACAGCTATATGACTTTCTTAATGTTTGTCCTAGAGTGATCCATTAAGTGGGTCAACTCAGGACATAATGAATAAATATACTCCTTGTATCATAACTGTCAAAATTATCTTTTGGTGCATCTGTTTACCATAGGTTCTTCATTTCAAAAAACTTCTCATTTTGAAAGTGATATGCTTTTATACTGTTTGCAGTAATCATACCCAAGCCTCCAAAGTCCAACGGTGTTGTCAGGATCAGCTTTGGATGTGAGCATCATAGGCGGGATGAAGCAACCCAAAAATGCCACTGAGGGAAAGGCCTCTTGAAGGTGAGTGTGGGCTGCTGAGTAGAAAGTGAGTGGTCATAAGGGTTGACTATGAGGGTCCAGAGATTCCATTTGACCAATTCCCCCAGAAACAATTAATCTTGTGGAGACTAATTCACACTGCTCTAATATGAGACTGAAGAATATGAATGATTTGTAGTAAGGGCTACCATCCCTTTAGTACTAAAAAAAAATACGTGCTGTTTGCATACTTTACTCTCTTCCAAGTATAGGGTTCTTGGGAAACCAAATCTGTCATGAGATCACAGTGTCAGTAAGGGAGGGGGCCTCAAAGGAAAATGCCTTTCTAATCCAGAGATCAGAGAGGTTCATCTCACGTTCCTGTCTTCTGCCACTACTTTTTCCAGACTCCAGGTCTAATCTGCACCTGATCATTCAGATTCATTAACACCGCTGGTGAGGCTTTAGTTTCCTTCATTATCACTGACAATCCAGACTCAGTGCACTCGACACTGGTCCTTCTAATTTTGATTTAGAGTATCTGGACTTTCTGGTAACTCCTAGCTGGCTGCACTCAAGATAAGTGAATGTTACGGCCAACAATAGGTATTGTGACAGTGAACATCTGCTGAATAGTGTCACAGGCCAGGCACACCAATGAATTTTTTTTGTTCACAAATTCACTTAACCCTCATGACAGTTCTCTTAAGTAAGTAATCATACTTAGCCCCATTGTAAAGTTGAGGAAGCCAAGGTAAATTACACACTCAAGGCCATATGATTAGTAAGTGAAGAAGCCAGGATTCAAACCCTTGTTTAACTTGAAGGCTTGAGCTCTTAACTTTTAGCCAACAAGAGTCTCTAAACATGACTTTCCACCTACCTCTTGAGAGCTTGTCATTGTGCACTCTCACAATGAACCTGAAGGACGATGACAATGGTTATAATTGTTAACTGAAAACTAGGCTTCCTTACATGGGCTGGGGAAAGTACCAGGAAAAAGCCGATAAAAGTCAGAGAACTCATTTATGAAAGACAAGCAGCCCACACTAGATGTGATGAGCACAGGAAAAATGTTTCACCACCCTCACTTAAGCCTCCACCCGCACTGGGAAGTGGCCAGGAATTACTGCCACCTCCACCGATAGGGGGCACCCTACTAAAGGCCACAAAAATGACCAGCCCTCCCTTCAGTGACTGCTTGTTATTTCTCACACACTAGTGGTTTCTTAGTGAAAAAACAAATAAATAAAAGTGTTTCTATAATTTTCTGTGTGACTCAGATTCAGTGAAGCAATAAACCTTTGGTGTTGATTTAAGTACACGAAGAACACTGCAAAGTAGCTCTAAGCCCTGTCTCACTGATCCAAACTTTTCTATTTCCTCATTTATGACTCAACATTTTTAAAAAAATGAACAAAAGCAGATGGGACAGTAAATTGCTCGAGTTAATATGTTTCAAGAAGAAAATGAAAAAACAAGGGCCTGGAATTTAGTTCAAGTGGTATCGTATCTACTTTCGACGCACAAGGGCTCGAGTTTGACCCCTGGAATCACAAAATAAAAAAAAAAAAGAAGAAGAAGAAAAGGAAAAAACAACACAGATAGTCTTCAAACCTCATTTCAACTATTCAGACTCTCCCCTTTTACAGAACTGCTAGTGAGCCATCAATAATTATTTTATTGAGCATCTACAAGGTACACAGCATTGTACAGTTTGAAAATGTCAAATTGCTTCTGTCCCACCCTCTTAAGGCTCTCTTGACCTCCATGCTTGTGCCCACCACTGCCACAGTGTGTCAGGGAACATGTGTTAGCACTTTTAAGGTGAGACTTCCCAGGGTGTATGACAAATGTGGATTAGCCATGCATTCCTCCCACCCCATGGAATCTATGCATTTTGCATCTCTGCACCTTTGAGGACCAAATGCGTGTTTGCTAAAGGAGTGATTGAAGAATGAAGAGCACCTTGCTTCAGCCACTCCTCCCAATACCTCAGTCTGCATTTAAGTAAAAGTGCTGATGCTTAGTAAGAAGCCAACGTGGAAAAGGCACAATGGCAAAGTGGACGCCAAAGGTGTGGCTGATCCATAGACTAGAAAATCAGCTCCATTAATGAAGAGTTGGCTGACTTCCTCAAGGGCTTGAGAACATAACAGAACCACAGCGAAATCTTCCAGCCAGAGATGGGGTTCAGCAACCCAAATCCCACCTCAAAGACCCAAGTAGTTCACTGAACACGGCCATTAATTCAGTGACCAGTGGGGCTTCCAAGCTAGGGCAGCCTGCCCCAGCAAACCAGAGGCACAGTTGACACTGCGTTCCTGGGTTGGGTCTCAGCCACCTAAACTTAAGGCTATGTTTTTGCTTAATTAGCACTTTCCAGATACCCCAAAGGACCACAAAAGAATAAATAAATAAACACTGAACAACTGGATGTGGAATAGAAGACATTCCCAAATGATCCTCTAAAAGGATTTTGGAAGCCCTGCTCCTTACACAAATGCCTAGAGGCTCAACTTGCCATGGAAAACCTCGCTAGGACTTTCAGAATGTAAATATGTACCAGGAGGGGGAAAATAATACATGTAGTGCAGTAAGTATAATGTTGCATGAATGCAGATCGTTTCATCACACATGCCAAATCCAACTTGTTATTCAGAGCCTGGAGTATGGTTGGTGTATGAAAAATATCCTGCTGAAGGTCTATGGCAGCAGCACACAGTTCCATATCTGACACCCAAGGTGTGTGAGTGGCAGGCACTTCGGCTTCTATGCTGCCCTCAGCCAGCCCATAGACTGAAGCAAACCTGTTGCCTCTCTCCACTTCAAGTTCCTTATCAAATGAGGAATGGCCAGACGGGTGCTCTGGTCACTTCTAAGATTTGCTTTCTTTTATCAGCAGCATTCTTGATCTATCTGCCCGAAAGCAAATCCTCATTCTTCACTTACCCAAAGGAAAGTGTTAGTAAATACTGCTTAGAATTCTTGGATAAATTGACGCACCTCAGTTTATCAGCACAGAGAAGTCTGCTGCTCACGTTTCCAGATTTGCATCACAAAATGGCCAGGACGCCAGCTTGCTAGCTGCTAGTCCACTTTGGGTGCATTTCTGCACAAAGCAACTCTGGTTATACTCATATTTCTCACCCGCTGGCCCCAAGGAAAATATTAACAAATTATTCTTTCTTCGTTGCCTTTCAATTATTTGCATTGCAGGCTGTGCTTGCTCCAAGATCAGTATCCACATAACCCTTTCCTACTTCACAGTAACCCTTCAGATCACTTAGGAAAATTCAGATGATTCCATCCCAGCTGTGGAAAGTAAAGCACAATTTGATTCCTCTTGTTATCATTTTTAGTGAAAAATTTAAACTAATAAGTGCTTGATCAAAAAATGGGAGATAAACTCTCAAATTTAACTTTCATTAATAATTATGTTTTATGACAGAATAAAAATAAATTCCTACGAAATAATGATTCTTAAATATTTTATACACATATATTTTTCTAACATAGGCAGAATATCTTTTATTTTATATCTTTGTCCTATACAGTCATACCAAAATAATCATTTAAGGATAGAAGGGTATTTTAATGTGCTGGGTACCTACTCAATGCATTGCAAAGATTTTGGATGTTGCAGAATACAAATTTTCATATTAGCCCTAAATGTAAATCTTTGAGCTCAATTGTCAGCCAGTGATTTAATGTCAAGTTAATCCAGGCTTAGCTAAGGATGGCCTTGGGTCTCCAGTGTGTGCTAAGAGCAGACCTATCACCCTCACATTCCCTTTTTACAGCTGACACTCACACTTGCACTCAAATGTTGTTATGCCACAGTCAGCATAAAACACTTATCATTACCTAAAAGAAAAATGCAGCAAAATTCAATCCTGGAGGGAAATAAACATCTAAAAGGTCCTCAGGAACCATGAAAAATTGAGATATAGCCAAATCCATACTCAAAAGAAAGTTATTTCAAAGGGCAAGTATCATGTGCACTTCACCAAGGTCACTTGAGTTTAGGGTGAAGTGAAGCAAATGCTAAGAAACTGGCCGAGGATAGGCCAAGGCCTATTTTGTCTTAAGTCACAAAGAGTAGTAGGAAGAACAAAATTCCTTTCTCATTTTCTCAAGAATCCTTTAGTTTAAAATTGTCCTCTTCCTAATTCTCCCCTCTGCTATAATTTTTAATTATCACAGGTGACCATCTGAATGTTTCCATATTTCACTCTGTTTCAGAATGAATAACTGAAGTTACTAGTGGCTTGCAAGTCAGGACTTGCACACATAACTGGAAGTGCACAGTTGATTACTAAATCCCATCCTGAGCATTTTTTATGTCAAGTGTAAATTATACCATCTTCCTTTGCAAAACCAGCAAACACCCCCAACAAAGGCCAAAAAAATAATAACTGACAGTGAACAGAAACCTATTATAAAGACAAAATATTCCAGGCTTCTCTATTAAAAAATCAAATTCACTGTAACTGTACAATATTAGTTTTTTGAGTTCTATAATTCTCCAGAATTGTCAAAAGTAACCTTGTAGCCAATCCGCTTGAAGACACTAAAAATAACCTGAAATAGGCCACCCATAGTGCCAAAAGCAGTGTCAAAGATCAGAGAGATGGTGCCGCCTAGGCCGACAGCGATGTCTTTACAGACAAGTGGAATTGCTCCCACGGTGTACACAGGGAAAGTGGCCACGTCCAGGAAGACGCGGACAGGGATGCCCAGAACACGGCAAACGGCCTTCAGCAGACAGCAAAGGATCCGGAGAAGAGCCTTGATGACTCTTCCCACGACCTTGAGCGCCTTCCAGGGTATGCTCACCAGCTCTTCTCCAATGGCCAGAAAGTAAGAGACAGTGGCAGAGCCCAGGTCATAAAGGCAACCTCCTGTGGTATTAATCACCTGCTTGGTAACATACCACAGTAAACAGACAATGTTCTTTAGGATTGCTACCACAAGGTAATAAATTAACTGGGAAAGCTTAACGAACGGGGTAGCAATAAAACCCAGGAGTTTCCCCAAAAAGCTGCTACTTTCCTCAGGTGCCTCTGGTGCCAACAGGGCAGCTGTCTTGCTCTGACTGCTGGAGAGGGGGACAACGCTCTCTTGAGATTGCACCTTACGCTCCTCATCTTGGACTAGATTAACCATTTCCAAAATCTTCTTCATTTTCTCTGTGTCTTGCTCAGTCTCACCACAGTTGTTCTGAAACAGTTGAGGGTTGGATGGAAGCAGTTTCTCAAGGTCTTTCACCATCACATCTTCTATGATATCATGGTCCCGGGTGTGCTTGACAAAGCCCATGGCCCAACCTCCTCCGGGGATGGCACAGCAGGCCGCCAGCCACACAAACTCAGGGACTGTCACTTTGTCTTTAACTCTGTGCTCTGAAGGGACGGCACCAGCAAGGAGATACAGGTCTTCCCCATCACCACAGTGAGGAATCAAGGCCCTGTCCATTAGGCCGTTGAGATTCATGTACCACCGTTCACGGAAGGACTGGGTCATCGGAGCAGAATTTGTGAGAGCGAATGCAGCCACCTGCGGATCACCACTAAGGGAGAACGGATACAGCTGTCCTTGCTGATACTCAGAATCAAGGTAATCTGTGTCCAAAGCTTGTCTGCTTCCCAGATTGTTCACGGAGGTGACAGCCTCGGTCTCACTGATGCCCTCTGCAAGGTTGCTGTCAGCATCATCAACCTGAAAGAAAAGAAGAGAACACATGTTGAGAGGCGTCCCAGCTCCCAGCAGGGAGGAGCATTTGAATCATCCTGCCAAGACTCTAAGGAAAGAGTGGGGGGGGGGGTACAGGAGACTGAGCCTAGGGCCTTTGCACTGAGCTACATCCCTAGCCCTCTTTCATTTTTTATCTTAGTATAAGGTCTTGCTAAATTCCTGCATGGCACAGGCTAGACTTGCACTTGCAGCCCTCCTGCCTCAGCCTCCCAGGGTGCTGGGATCACAGGCATACACTGTACCAGGTTCTACTCTGTCATTCCTAATACTTGTGCACAGAAGTACTTGGTTCTCTGATGCACACACAGCACCTCACTCTAGTATCTCGCACTCTTGGTGTTGAAGAAAATCCTTCAAACAGGCCATTTCTCTTTACTTGGGTTCTCCTCACCCCGCTCTGTAGTAGCAGCCTTTTACACACACACACACACACACACACACACACACAGCGCTGACTTTTGGAGGGTGTTGGGGATTGAACCCAAAGAATCATGGATGCTGACCTACATTCCTAGAAGTCCCATGCCTATAACATTCTTTTTGAATCTCTTCTACTTATATTAATTCACAATTCTCATAGAACATTTTTCTGTGCAATTTAAAATAACTATAAACAATCAGAACTGCATCTCAAATAATTATTCAGCAATGTTGGCTGAAATATAATGCTCAGCTTCTTAATGGATGTTCCTACATTTTAGGATACATGAAAAAAACTTTATCATAGCATTTAAATCAAACAGGGTAATATGTATCATTTGGTATCAGTTATTACATGCCAGATAAAGTTCAAACTCAAATAGAGCAATTATTGTTTTAACTTAATCTCTCATGACAGTTGCTGTCCTTGTCGGGCTAGATGTGTACTACATACCAATCAGAATTAACATATATATATCCTTTCTTGCTTCTGCTTTTTAATAAAGCGATCTTTCTTAGTTCAATAGTATAACTCATTGTCACTTTACTAATCTTAAGGGGCAAAAGGACTCAGGATTAAACTAGGAATATGTTTTTATCTCCAAAACTGGATCGTACATGTCGTGACAATGGTGGCCACATACTTAGCCCAGAGTCTCACACATACTAGAATCTCAAAGCACTCACTCATCTTTAGCCCCTGATACAATTGAGAATTTAAACAAACCCCCCTTTTTTTAGCAAAATGTTAAATAATGTTAGAGCCAGCACAGAAATATTTCAAGCCCATTAAAAGCATCTGTAATTATGTACAGTTTGCATTGTTGGGGAAATACATGTTATGATATTGAAAGCACAAGGCAGGACATAAAACTAAATAATTATAATTTATTTGAAAAGCTTAAAGGTATGCAAAAAAAAACTATGGAAGGAGATGTACAGATACATAAGTAAACAGTGAATGATTCCTGGGGATGCGGGAGATATTTTTTCATTTATCTTCTTGTTTCCCTTTCTATACCTTCCCTACCCACATCCACCCATAAATTATAATGTGTAACTTTCAAAAGGAAACAGGCTAATACCAGTAAATTACTGTCAATTGTAGTTGATTCCCTGGTGTTGGCGCTACTCACTAAAACCATCGTACAAGCCTCCAGTGGAGCGAGGCCACAGAGATGGTGTGGTAGATCCTGTCCAGCGCAGCCTAACTGCATTTCTCCTGCCCACAATGGCAAGCGGAGTCACTGCCACACATGCATGTGTGGCATAGCAAGGACAGAGGATGAGCAGTACAGTCTGAAGCAGGAACGTGTGCAGAATCTTGATGGAACAATCTACAATTGGTACCAGTTCACTCTATCCCTTCCCCGTTTTAGAAGCAGCAATGACCCACTCCCACCACATCCTCTGTAATAGGGATAAGAAGCTTGTTCTTTTCTGCAACACTTCAGTCTCTGCTATCTTTCAGCTGACAGATACACCCCTAGGAAATATTGGCTTCATTCCTAAAGTATTGGATCCAGATGTGGTAGAACCAAGATCCACAGAGTCCTGGGTCTAAGGTCAGACTTGGAGATGTAACTTTCTTCGTGATTACTGGGGCATATTTTTCTGCATTTAACCCAGTGAAGTACCTTCAGCCTTTCTAGCATAAGTGTGGAGATGGTTTCTGAGCTGGCATCCCTGGGCTGCAGCACAGACAGCATGCAGGCATGTCTTCAGTTCAAGAGCCATTGAGGGATGAAACAGTGGCTAGAGGGATAGATGGCAGAAAGAGACAGAAACAAGGAACAGAAGGAGGAGGAGGAAAGACAAGAGCAGAGAGAAAAGAGAAGCAGTGTCCTGCTCTGAGGCAGAAACCAGAATTGAGTTACTGTAGATCACTGCACTCTGTGCTCCTTAAACTGCAGCGCATGAGCTCCCTGCCAGTGAGGGAGATGCGCTGGACGCTCTGCATCCTCTCAGGCCCCTTGAGCTCATGGGGCCCCATGCTTCTGCTCCAGCCATGCACCTTGCAACTAGGTAAAGACTTTCTCTCCATCCTTCACAGGTGCCTGCAAAACTGGCCAGGATGGAGCTGAGGTGGCTGGAAAAGCCATGGGCCAATTCCACACTGGGCTCTGTGTACTTCTTCGTTCTGGTTCTTCCTAGGCAAAGTCCTTGCGAAAATATATTCTCCAAATATGCTGAGAGCAGGCAGCACATCGTCCCACTGCTTTTATCAGAACCACCATGCTCAGCGTATGTGTATGAACGCCATGTCTGATGCTATACTTTGATGACATGATAGAATATAGTGTTTAAAACAGAGATCAAATGCTTGAATACACTACTTAATCCTGATGGGCAGGGCTGTTGGACTATCAACTGTGTGCTTTCAATATGACATTATATGTATGTGACTTTGTTGATTCCAGGCAATAGAGCCCTACTCCCTAGGATCCATCATATTGCATTGGCTATTGATTTCTAATGTATTTCTGATAGCTGAAATTTTCCTTTCTTTTTTGCTCTACCATGAATTTAATTTTTAAAAAAATTATATATTGTATTCAACATGTCTGTGTGTCTGCAGTGGAAGAAGAGGAATTCCACATCTGCTATGAGACTTGGTCAGATGTCTTCTTCAATATCTCAGGCTTTAAAATTTTCTCCTACAGCCTGTTTTGTGTTCTTTTATAAGTCACTATTGATTTTCTCTCCAAAATATATCTACTTTGCTTAACTTGTTTTTAAATTTAGATCACTGCCTAGAAAAGTGTTTGAAATAAACAAAGCAGTGTTTTTAAGCACCTATACTGATGGTGTCAAGAACCTAACAGGTTGAAACCTACACTAAGGGCAGGCTACAAGAACTCCCAGACTTTTCTGAGGCCACAGTGGCCAAGTGAAAAACAATCTGATTCTATTCTTACCTTTTTTTTTTTCTTTGTGGTACTGAGGCTTGAACTCAGGTCATCCATCATTCATGCCAGGCAAGTCACTGGACAATATCCTTGTCCTTTTGATTTTATTGTGAGCAAGGGGATTTGCTCAGTTGCCTGGGCTGCCCTCAAATTTGTGATCCTCTAGCCTCCCCTTCCCAAGGAGTTGGGCTTATTGATGTGTACCACCCACACCTGGCTTCTTACCGATTGTTCTGTATTATTTATCATTCGCAGTTCATTAACTCACAATGTATTTGTCTTCTGGAAATTTATTTATATAGATTCTACAAATTCTAACTTGGAATCACCCATAAAAGTATTATGTTACACAGTGACTTTACCATATCATTTATAAAGTTATATGAAATCTGAGGTCTTTTTAATATCCTACTAAATCTAATACTAAACCCTAATATCTTCACTAAGAGAAATGTTATGCTAACTTGTTCCCTGTTTTAAGACCTGTTTTTTGGGTTTTTTTAAAATTTAGGACAAAAATTCCTTCTCATGCCTGGGCACCATAGTGAGCTCAGGGCCAGCCTGAACTACAAAGCGAGACCCTGTCTCCAAAAAGCAAAAAAAAAAAAAAAAAAGAAAAAAAATTCCTTCTCATCCCCAGATGACTAATGTCTTTGATGAAGAATCACCTGTAAGATCTAAATAATTCAGAATGCCAGTTCCCTATCTTTAACACAGTCACTTACCTCTACAAAATGACGAAGCACATCTTTCTGAAGGGATGCTGAGGGTGTGTGTATGTGTGTGTGTGTGTGTGCGTGTAAAATACCTTATGTATGGGAAAATATTAAAATAGTAAAAGTATTTGACTAAAATGGTTTTGTCAAACCTATGTTCTTTGATAGTCACTTAAAGGGCAGGTGGGTTTTTGTATGCTCTCTAAAGACATAGTATAATGATCTGGTTATTGCAATTACAGTAAATTACTAACAACACAGCTCCCTGAAGACAAAAATATACCTCTGATGTCAGAAGTAATTTCAGATTCCAATTTCTAGATTATACCTGCCCTCTCCATACTCCACCACTCTTCCCCTTCAGTTTCCCAGTGGAGTTTCTGGACTAGAAGAACATAACAGAGCCTTCACTGTCTAGTCCACCTCCCCACTGACCTACTCCCCCTGGGTTGCTAATGTAATTTGATACAGTTGCTGTATTTAATGGAAATTTTTCCTAATCTCAACATGTTAAGTAGGTTTTAGAAAAATGAGCTGTCCCCATTCTACTAGCCTTCTGTCCCATAATCTTATGATAAATTCATTTCAAATTTAGTACCAAGAAAAAAATTCCTTTGCTCAGTAAGTTGGTCTATTTCCTTAAACCAGATAGTAAAATCTATTTAAATTATTTGTGGAATTTTTTTGTTTCAGAATTCAATGAAAGGAGACTTTCAATTTTTGTGATAATACATATGTAAGGGGAAAAAAAGGATGGAAAATTGAATAAGACTAGTGAAGGAAAATACCTATTCTACAATATTTATTAAATCTATGTTACATGTCATTAGTATGGTGAAAGGAAGCATCAGAAGTGGTAACAACAACCAACATTCATTGAGTCCTATTTCCAGACACCATTCTTAGAATTTTACATGAACCAGGTCATGAAGTGGCTGTTCCCCCATCTCAACACGCAACAACAATGCACTATTACTATCACTTTCTGATAGGTGACGAAACTAGGGCCCGTTAAGATTAAGTAATCACAGAAATGTGGTGAGATCAGAGTGTTAATTTGGAAGTCCACCCTCATAACTGGTGTTCCTCGCCCGTTTGATATACCTCTGAAAGGCTCACACCGAGTCACCTAGTAAGTTTTCTATGCAATGAATTAAGGAGCAGAAACAAGAAGTCAGTGAAAACAGGACTCCAAGTAAAGAAAGTATGAGGTTTAATTGGGAAGGACAGCTGAGGGTCAGACTGAAACTTGGAAAGCACTGTTGCTTCCCTTTTACTCATGTAATGCTATGAGATGGGCATTTTGTACATGACAGTGGCAGGTACCTTCCAAAGTTCCTGGCCACGTGCTAGTAGCTCAAAGATATGGCAGGTAAAGGAAGCTGTTCTCAGGGCCCGGCCATTCTTGCTGAGGCTCCAGGATCAACAGGGGCTGTGTTATGAGGCAGAGGTGAGAGAATCCTTGGGAGTGACCTGTGGTGAGAGTGTCCCTCATGCACAGGAGTGCAAGGAGGCTCTATAGAAGGCTAGAACTGGAGAGAGAACAGGGGAGGACAGAAGCTTACAGGGCATTACTGAAATTGGCTTTAAAGAATGCACACAGGCATGAGCACAAACACACACACACACACACAGCAGGGGAATGTATCTTGGTGGTGAAGTGCCTGCCTAGAGTGCACAAGGCCCTGCATTTGATCCTTAGCTTTATACCAATAAACAAACACACAAACATGGGGTTTTGAAAGTCAGGAGAAAGAGCTTGAGTTCCTGTTCATTCGCTCTTTCTTTTGTTGCAGACTGGCACCTCCGCGACCCCTTGTACTTTCTAAGTCCTACTGAAGGCTCGACGGAGGCTCTTGGTAGCTGGTGATCATGACCACAGCACAGAACAAGAGGAAGAGAACTGCGAGGAGAATGGTATCGGGCACATGGAGACGAGCCAGACTTGGCTGAGAAAACCTCTCCTGAGATGGCAGAGAGGAAAACAGGAGAGTGGATGAGGGTGGTACTGGCAAATGCCCAGAGAAGTGGCCTTTGGCATCTCTGCCATAGTGGCTGGGGGGTCCAGAGCTAAGGGAGAATATTCAGGAAAGCTCTTTAGCCTCCTGACGTTAGTGTGCCAGGGAATTTGCAAAGGAAGAAAGCAGCTGCTTAACAGAAAGGAAGGGCCTAAGAAGTCAGGCAGGACTGATGTGCAGAGCCAGCTCTGTGGAGGCCGGAGCTTGACTCTGTATTTCCTGCACCACTAGAAATGATCTGTAGGCCAAGGAGAGGAGCAGAGGAAGAACTGGGAACTGGCCTCTATGCTCTGGTGGGTATGGAGCATGGGTACTTTGTCACTGCAAAGTGACTGATGTGCTTGACCCAGATGGACAGGGGCCAAGGGCTGCAGGTGAACAGAGTCAAGAGTGACGAGGACAGACAGAAGGCTGGGAAGAAGGTGCAGGGGCCAGGTGTGGCCCTGGAGATGGTGCGTGAAGAGCATAAATGGAAGCAACGACAAAGCTGGGAGACAAAGGAGTGGCTGATTCTGGCAGATGAAGAGCCACAATGGAAGCAGACAGGGGTCTGTCAGTGCACTGAGACTATGTTCATTCATAGTGAGAAATGACCGGTATTTGTTGAAAGATGATCTCCTCGGACCTCCCCCACAATCTTCTAATGCACATATGATTTCCGCCAACTTGCAAACAAGATTCTGGAGAGAAATGGCTGCCCTCCATTTCTGTCCTGTTATCTGGTCATGATGAAGAATCATCAAAGTGGCTATGAAAGTTGGAAATGATTCACCATAGGGAGGGTGGAGCTTCCTTCCCCGAGAGAATCGTCAGCTGGGACTCTGAGACCAGATAAAAACGTGCAGCGGGTGAATCAGACCCCTTCAGTGACAGGAAAGTCCACTGAGCACCTATGTAATAAAGAGAGGTTATTTCCACTGGGGCTTCTCAACAAGTATTAATAATAGGACAAGTTCAACGGTAGGAATTCTGATTGTGTTTCTGCTGTGCAAACTCTGATGTACACACACACACACACACACACACACACACACACACACACATGGGGATAGAAGAGAAGCTATCACTTGGGGCCCATCTCTAGGTGGACAGGAGAGTTCCTTCTTACAGAAAATCCTGAGTGCAGCTGACAATCAGAACACAGATAATCTTACCCATACTGCACAGGGCATAAAGATCTGCTGCTGTCACACACAGAAGACAGGGCTATGTACAATGCCCAGATCAGTCACAGGAGAGCTTACTTACCATGGAAAACACCAGTGAGGGAAAAAGCTGCCTTTCAGCAAAGAAGGGAGAGGCCTATGGAGCCACTCGACTTAGGACATTTAAGAAGGATCAAGCCAAGAGGCTTTTTAGTTCTCAGGAAAGAAAACTCTGACCCACCCATTTAAGAAAAAAAAAAAAAACTCCCTGCTTGGCATCTGAAATATTTTTTATCCTCTTGGGAACAAAAACAGCTTTAGAAGAATTAGAAGGATGCTAGTTCTCCTTCTGTTTCTTTTTTTAAGACTGAGGAAGGCAGAGGTTTCCATTTCCTGGTGGGCCCTCTGGCACCGAGGAGGGCCCGCTGGTCCTGTCCCTCTCCTTCCCAGTGAATCACCTTCCTCTGGGCTCCAGGCCACACACACCTTCCTGCCCTGGAAGGAGGAGGCACTTGCAGCCCGCAGCGCAGACTTGCTGGGAGGGCTGAGGAAATGCACTGGCAAATGGCTGAGGAGTCCCGACACCCTACACAAGAGAAGGGTGGAAGGAGAAGAAGCACAAAAGGGTGCTCACTTGCACTCCACACTTTTCCTTTTCTTGCGAATCTGAACAAATCAAACAGCCAGCTCCAGACTGGCAACGAGTGCCAGCAAGAGAGCCCTGAGCGAGGCCAAGGAGCAGTCACCGGCAAAGGAATCCCTGGGGACTCCTCTGTATGCTTCTTCTCATACTGAGCTCCCAGTTCAAACTCCTCTGGGAGCCTAAGAAAGCACACAGACTCCTTTAAGACCTTTCCAGACTGCAGGACCTTCTCAGGTTACATCATCCCTGGTCGTCTGTGGTTTCCTTCCTCTTTACTCACAGGAGCCTGTTTTCAACTCTGGATTCCTTCTTTTCCGAAGCAATTATTCTTAGTGTTCACAATGTGGTACAGAATTCAGAAAAGTCAGTGGAGAAGTCTCCATTTTAAATTTTGCCACCTTGTGAGTTCAGACATCAAAGCATCTCAGGCCCTGCACATCAAAATCAACCAAAGGCTACTAAATCTGAGTAAGAAATAAACTATTTTGAGCCTTCACCCAGATGTTTTCACAGTTATCCAGGTGACCCTAAGATATTTCCAAGTTAGGAACCTCTGGGCTGGGTCTTTATCAGATTCTCATTTATCAGCCTCTGATGAAATCAAGCCCCCACCTTGACCCCCACTATGGGGAATGAGTGATGTTTCCAGATAGCAACAATTTCTCAAGAAGCAAGGAGCGCCTTGTTTGCAGGTTCCAGTGCTTCACAACAGAGACATATGTAGTAGATGGGGTCAAGGCTTGACTGTGAAACCCAACCCCACCCCAGGTGAAAACCAAAAGTGTAAGTCACCTTGAAGAGGGCCCTGCCTGTGTTTGATCGGTTTACAAGATATTAATGCTTTGTGAGATGCATTATCTACACACGACAAGAGCTGAGATGACAAAACCATGGTAGAGAAGAAAATATTATAGGCCATACAGATCCTCCACATACTGGATCAGCTAACAGTTTGATCATGTAAGATAGAAACATGTATTCCCTACCCTAGACATACATAGACTAAAAAGTCTATTTTTCCTATTTGTACTCTCTGAATGTATCACTAGTCTCTTACACCTTTATAACATACTATTAATTCCCAGCTAATGGCAAATTGGCATATTCCTGAGCCATGCCCATCAATTCCTCCAACCTCCTCTCTCAAACCCTCCCTATATTCAGCCACATAATTTCACACATAATTTCTTGTTCCTTAACCATGTCTGTTCTGTGGCTGGAATGTGAATACTCTGTTTCCTTCATGGAGCTGCTGCTGTCACACTGGCTGAGAGGCCTTTGATAGTCCTCTGCTACCTAAATCCTCCCCTGGTGCCCAAGCCAGGTCCACAGTGCCTTGCTGGGCGACCTCCTTTTGGCTTCCAGATCCAGACCCCACTCAGGTGGCCTGTGTTCCAGGAGGCTGACTTCTAGGAACCACATCATCTAAGCTCTCTGAAGGTGGGAAGAGAGAGGAACTGGGCTGTTTATCCCCTCCCTGCCCTGGTGTGACTCAGCTGACTCTCTCCGCAGCCACAATAAGAGTCCACTCCTTACTCCACAAGCCTTGGATGGTCACAGGTTCCTGCTATTACTAGTTTCAAGGAACCGGACTCTATCTTCCCAGCTCCTTCACTTTTATCTCCTTCCTTAAACTCTGTTAGCTAAAGTACTTTGAGCCAGGCATGGTGGGGAATGCCTTATAATCCCAGCACTTGGGAGGCTGAGGCAAGAGGAGGGCCCTAAGTTTGAGGCCGGCCTGGGCTGCAGAGTGTGTTCAAAGCCAAGATGGACACATGAGACCTTGTCTCACAAAATAAAAATTTAAAAAAAAAAAAAACTATTTTGAGATTTCTATCTGTTGCCAGCCTTAGCAAACACAGGCTCTGGGCTCTAGGAAATGCTCCCTAGGGTTCCAACTCACTCAGTCCTGGGAGATCACCGAACAGCTGAGTATTTCTGACACTATCTCTGAACACATAAAACCCTTCCTAGGCCCCTCCATGTCAGTCACAACCAAAAGCCACCCAATACGGCCAGAAATGAGCCAGACAGCTCTCTTAGGCCTATAATCTAAAAAACCCAGAGCCCAGAGCCCAGTGAAGACTATGCAGAGTCCTAGATGCAGTTCTGTGTGGCAGCCAGGCTGACCCACGGAAAAAGCATGGGAACCTTGGGAAAGCAGATAGTGATTCTTAGCAGACAAGGCAGAAGGCGGGCAGAAATGAGACTGACTACTTTGTGACCATTTGTTTTCTAGAAGTCTCCTAGCCCTGGTTCTTCTGAGGCTCATGTATGTCTTTTTTCCTGGGCCTATGAATCTTAAAGCCATCTTACTGCAGCCCTCCTCCTCACCTGAATAAGTGTGGATAAACTTATAAATCAAGCACCTATAAATCTGAAAGATCAGAACTCCTATTCTTAGAACTCCCTGAAGGAATAGAGACAATAGAGACTTGTTAGTCAGTGGAGCTTTCTAGACACTGGGGCTGAAACGGGAACAAATAGGAGAGATACACTGACTCAGTCCCAGAAATCTGGGGTCAGATGGGGGGGGGCCCGGGGAACAGAGAAGGAATGTCTACCCAATTCTTAAGGAGAAGAGGATCCAAAGGCACAAGCAACACAGATACTAGTGCAAAGCAGTCAAATCCAGAGAATGAGCGGGACCAGTACAGCAAAGGTGGTGACAGAGCGGAAGTGTATGAGATGTGCGCACTCCCGCACTGACACTGGTTCACCCTGAGCGCACAGTAACGCTTGACCTACTGTCTCTAGGGCAGACCAGGTCTGGAAAGCACATACAGGTACTGACTGCTTGGACACAATGCAGGGCACCTCTTACCCAAGCTGCCTTACTGTAGCTAACTCCCTTAGGATTGGGATAATTATTAGCCCATGCCACAGATTGGGAACTGAGCTCTGTGAGATTCAATAACATTTCCAAGGTCAGACGGCTGGCACCTGGCAGAGCCAGGACTCACCTCAATTTTATATCACCCCGAAGTCTATGTTCTTTAACTGGATGTTCAGTCTTTGCCCCTTTGGGGTTAACAGTCCTCTGAAGAAGAATTAAGTAAACTACTTATTGTTTAGGCAGGTCATGATCTGCCTTTGGACACAGTAATAAGACACCTGAGGAGGAGGAAGCTTTCTTATTCTAAGACTGTCTTGAATTTCTCTTTCTGGCTTAGTCCTGAGATCTCAATAATGGTTTTGATATTGATGATAATGACAACATTGATGAAAGTATTAGTCAACAGCTAGATGCCTATGACTAATCCATTACTATGGAAGAGTTTGGAATTATTGAGTAAAAAAGAATAAATCAATGAGCACATAGCAAAGCAAATGGGTGAGTTCTTTCTGTTTCACTGAAGTGCCCTGTAATTCCATGTCCACTGCACTGACAGAAAACAAATTCACTGACAGAGAAAAAAAATCCCAATTCACTGACAAAAAACAAATTTGTAATAAATTCTTGAGACCTCATTTACTGATTGAGAGGAAACACACACATACACACATGTGTACAGCATACATACCAGTCCTCCTAGACTCTTAGGTCCTTTCCTTTAACCGCTAGACTGAGGCACCCAGCTATGTGGGGAATCGAGGAACAGAATGTACCTAACTGTGTCAGCATAAAGCAGCCTGGTGAGTGAGTAACCTGGGCCTGGAAATGTAGCCTGAGAGACAGCACTGTCAACCCAATTAGGAATCACTCTTCTCCCCAAACTGGACACATCCATAGTCTGTCCGCACATAAGATTGCAACTTAATGGATAGTCTCTTTCAGATGCAAGTCAAAACTCACTCTTTTGAACTTCATTGGAGTAGGGCACCTGACAGCCTTTATGCTCTTTCCTGTACATGTTAACTATCCCCACCAGGCAATGGTTACACGTTAACTTGTCCCATCCTGCAATAGTTCTTATCTATACCCAACCTAAATTTTCCTCACAGTCTACTAACACAGAAAGAGATGATACCTGCTTCTCAATACTGTGTCATAATAATAAATGTCATTTGAGGTTAATAAAATAATTGTCATTTCTTTGACCTTTCTTCCCAGGTTTTGTGAGTGTAGCTGTTGTTCAAGATCCTCTATGTGAGTCTGTATTATGGTAGAGTTTAGTAACAGAACACCAGCTTAGACGTATGGAGACCTGCCTGTCCCCCACCCCCACTGGCCTTGGAACTCAAGGCAGACCTGTCTCCCTTGGGCATGGAACTCCTTTGTAAGAGAAGAAAGGTATTTTCTCCTTTAAGGACCAGTGGATAGGAAATGGGGATTGGGTTATATCAAGACATCTGTGATTATGTATTCTTGAAAGAAAAGTGTGATGAAATAATCTTCATCCAAAATTCCCAGGTCTTCTGTTTCTAAATTAAAATGCTTAGTGAAAAAATTGTTTCTGTTTATGAGCAAACTCCCACTCCATGGATGTGATGACTGTTTGGAAGAAGTGTTCACTGTGGCTTCACAGAACCTTGAAGACTAGAATAAAAAGTCCGAAACAGTGTATGTGTCTTTAGGTAGGATAGAAATTTCTAGAATGTAACATAATACAAACAACACTATCTGTAAGAAGTGAGATATATTCTTTACGTATTTTGAAATGTTCAACTTTTTTGAGGATATGCTAGTTTCATAATCATAAAAGCATAAATTTTATAAATGACAACTATCACTACCACCACTCTAGCTGAAAATTGTTCACAGGTCTACACATAAAGCTTCTGTACCACAATGGGAATAAGACTTCCCAGCTTTCAGATGTCACTGCCACTACTCAGTCCACATTTGCTAAGTCCTCATAACACTTGCTATTCACATGTTAAGAGCCTGCATTGTGCTAGGCTGGGAGCTGGCAAACTACAATTCATGGGCTAAATGTTTTCACCAGTACAGCCTTCTCACATAGTCTGACCATGCTAAAATAGTATTGCCAAATAGTTTCAACAGAGACTATATTGGTGGAAAAGTACAAAATATTTGGCCCTTTATAGAAAATTTTGTCATCCCCTGTGGTAGATAATAAGGGTGAAGGGGGAACAATCATAGCCCTGATCCTGTCATGATGGTACTTAGGAGTTTAGTCTAGTGGTACTTCTTTAGCCACACAAATAAGTGTGTGATTCTTCTATTCATATGACTAACTGAGCAGCTAAGAAAGTGGTATTGGGAGCTACTACTGAGTGTTATAGGCAACTGAACAGTTGGGAATAAAATAAAATGCAAAGAACAATAATAAAAAAATATACTAAGGACAAAAGCCTTATGATGAGAGAGAACGTAGACTTTTTAATTTTTTTTTTTTGAGTCAGGGTCTCACTTTGTAGTTCAGGCTGGCCCTGAGCTCACTATGTAGCCAGGCAAGTCTCGAACTCAACAATCCTCCTGCCTCTGCCTCCCAAGTGCTGGAATTACAGGC
>PVIC010022467.1:0-19206 GCA_004025085.1 Thryonomys swinderianus | reverse complement strand
ATTTTCTAATTTTATAAAATCCCCCTAAAACTGTAATACTTTCTAATTTTGGAATAAAGAAAACAGGTAATACATTAATTTTTGTTAGTTAAAACTGTAGAGTCTCAATGAAAACAAACTATTCAGATGCAACTTATTTCAGATATGCATGAATCTTTTAAAATCTAGTTCAGATAACATGAGAAGCTCTGCTAAATTAAAAACATTTAATTCTTTACTGTCAGAACCTCAATGAAGTACAATTATTGCATGGTCATTCTACTGCATGAGTCTCCACTTCCCATTTATGCATTTGCTTGTATGTTTTCATTTAATGCTTGACTTGAATTTGGCTAATATAAATTGAAGTGTGGAAAAATCTGTGAAGAAGTCAGAGCGAGTAAGCCTGGCACCCATACTGGCAACTTGTGCTAATTTATTAATCTTCTATTTTTAATCAAATGCTTACTGATATGAAATCATTAGAAAGGCCCTGTGAAATTTCATTCCCATCCCTATGTTAGGTGCAGAGTCGTATTATTATATACTATTGGATACTCAGTGTGTAAACTTTATGTTTCTGAAATGTGTTTTTGTCCCTAATGGAATTTTGTATGAAATTGCTTTAAAGTGCTGTGAGACTTTTAGATACTTAAACTGCTTTAGATTCAGATTAACTTAGGAATTGATTTCCACTTCAAACAGTGTTTTACTAGATGCAAAAAAGTATAGATTGGACCTGCTCTTCAAGAAGGGATCTTCATATTGATACGACTGACTTTTACCCTTGAGCAGCTTTTCAGCTCACATTGTTCATACTTGGAAAACTCCGGGACACCTAAATTACTGGCAGATGTGAATACACATATCTCTAAAGTAATTTCTTCTTCAGCTGGCAGGCAAATAGCAAAAAGCGACCTCTTACTTCAGTGAGTGTTTTCTATCCTTGTCATGTGATATAGGTGAGAATTCAGTGAATGAAATATCTTTTGTGTTCCAGAAAAAAGGCTGAAAGAGGAATCTGTGCGGGTACTTATAACCTTTGGTCATGGTGGATTTACTTATATAGAATCATTTTCCACTTGGTATATTATCAATCATGACATCTCAGGTTTTCATATTCATTTCACAGAGACCTTCTAGAGCTATTTTTTTCTATATACTCTTTCTTGAGAATCATATATTCTCTAGTAACAGTAATAGACTGTCATCATTGAGACTACTGAACTATTCAGTACTGAAATTACTCCTTTAAACAGCTTAATAGATGTAATTTACATATCATAAAGTGCATCAATTTAAATTGTCTGACTCAATTTTTAGTATCTTCAGAGAGCTCAGTGTTTATCACAATAATCAATTTAGATCATTTATCATATTCCAGAAGGAACTCCATATCCAATAATAGCCATTATCTATTTGTGCTCTTCTTCATTCATCTATGCTCTCCCCCATCCCTCATACCCAAAATGATCATTTTTATAAATATATTACTCATATAATTACATATTTTTTGCTCATCATCTTCCCAGGCTCTTTTCCCTCTAACTAACCCTATTTCTGATAGCCACCATTATATTTTATGTTTCTCTGAGATAAAATAAAACTACCAAGTGACCTAGGAATCACACTGCTGGGTTTATAGTTAAAGGAAGGGAAAGGAAATCGGCATATCAAAGAGGAACATGTACTCACATGTCCACAGTGTTATTCATAACAGTGAAGACATCATACCGAATGTCCATCCATGAAAGAGTAGATTTTAAAAGTTGAGTATATATATATATATATATATATATATATACAATGAATACTGTGTAGCCACTTTTCAAAGGATAAAAATGAATCCTACAGGGCTGGAGATTTAGCTCAGTGGTTCCAGCGCCTGGCTCGCAAGTGCAAGGTCCTGAGTTTGATCCCCCGGTAACCACATACAATGCTGGGCGTGGAAACTCACACCCACCAGCCATCAACACCACATACCACAGTGCTGGGCGTGGTGGCTCATGCCTGTCATCCCAGCACTTGGGAGGCAGAGACAGGAGGATTACTGAGTTCGAGGCTTGCCTGGGCTACATAGTGAGCTGAGGGCCAGCCTGAACTACAAAGCAAGACCCTGTCTCAAAAAAAAAAAAAAAGAATCCTACAATTTTCAATAAGATGGATGAAGCACAAGGGAAGACATTATGTTAAATGAAGTCAAGCACAGAAAGAAAAATACCACGTGAGCTCAGACATGAACAACCTATAAATGTCAAACATCTCATAGAAAAACAGGTGGTAAAATGTTGGTTACCATAGGCTAAGTTGATTAAGGGGAAAAAGAAGTAGAGAGAAACTGGTCAAAGCATATGTAATTATAGGTAGGTGGGAGAAATATATTTTGGGAGGATTTTGTAGACTGTGGTGACTATAGTTAATAATGATTGTGTTCTTGAAAAATGTAGAGCTTTGGAGTATGTATTCTCATCACAAGTAGTAACTTAGCAAAACCATCTGTTATCTAGATTTAATCATGTATGTATAATTTAAAACATCAGTTTGTATATGGAAAAAAGCTTACAAGATCATTTCTCATTTCTGTAGATAAACAGAAGAAAATAAAAGTCTTTTAACTTAGAATTATTTTTTCTGCAAGTCTGAACCCTTTCATTTGGAAATACAGTTTGAAAAAGGGCTAGGTAGGCAGAGTTTGAATGAAGGGACAGTAGGGATATGACACTTCAGTTCTTCCTATTTCTGATTTAAGCATCATGTGTGCTCTCATGTACTATGCATTTGGAGGGGGACGGCAAGGACTGCTTACTGGGGCCTCAACAAACAGAACATGCTTCCTGTCCACTAAGGAAAAGGTTCCAACTTCTTGGCAAGTCATTTGAAGACCAGACAGGTGAGGCCTAGAAATGGTATTGACTGAAAGATCTCTAGGAAGCCTAGATACAGACAAGATATAGTTGAGTAGGGAAGTTTGAAAATAGAAATACACCATATCACAATATCGGAGGACCGAGATTGCAGTAAGACATATGAATGTTCTTTATTTCAACCCTGTTTCGTTTCCTATTGAAGACAAATTAAAATGCTGCTCAGAGCTGGCTCTATCCTTGACCATGAAATGAGAAATCTGAGCTCTGTGAGGGGTCAGAAAGCTAATATTTTGTAGGTAGATATTATAAAGTCTTATCAGATAATTTTATTAGATCATAGAGAAATGCAAAGAGCATAGATATAAAATCTTTACAGATATAAAATCTTTACAGATTGAACAATATTTTTTAGCAGTTGATTAATTCTTTTTTTTTTTTTTTTTTGGAGACAGGGTCTCGCTTTGTACTTCAGGCTGGCTCTGAGCTCACTGTGTAGCCCAAGCAAGCCTCGAACTCAGCAATCCTCCTGTTTCTGCCTCCCTAGTGCTGGGATGACAGGCGTGAGCCACCACACCCGGCATTTTAACTCTTTGTTTTAAAGTGATTTCAGACTTATAGAAAAGATTCATATAATGTACAGAGTTTCTATTTACCAATTAACCATAGTTCACTGATGTTAACTTCTTAGATAATCTAGTACAATAATCAAACCAGAAAAATCTAGTGTTCCTTATTCAGATTTCATCTGTTGTTTCATGACATCCTTTTCATGTTCTGAGAGCTTTACTCAATCCTATATTAGCCTATTTTTCCCTGTCTTCCAATTTTCAATAGTTTTTAAAATATTTCATTCTTGTGTGGTAGGAGCTCTTGAAAAATTACGAATTGTTTTTTACAGTATACACATACACACACACACACAGACACACACACTGACATTTTTCCTGTGTTCTGTCTGACTTTGTCTATAGGTAGATCTATGGTTAAAAATTCAGTGTTAGAAATACATGTTTAGCTGATAAAATGATTTAACATTTGGGCAATTATGAATTTCTTCATTTTGATTCTTGTGTATTTTCAACCAATTTATCTTTAAAAAAGCTAATTCTTTACTTTTTGGCACCATATTTTATTGTGTTGATTTTGTACATTCTCTGTCCAATTTATGGAATGAAAAATGGTGTTTAGAGCCCAAGATCTGAGCATTAAATGTACTAATTTTTTTCTGGGGCTTCTCACTATATAGAGCCAGAAAAGATATGTATGTGCACTGCTATGTACTTATGTATGCATCCACATGTATCTAGCAAGTTATCAATTAATATGTCTGTCTGCCTAATCTATCTAAAATACCATGATTTGCTACTATTTTTAATGATTCAATTCAACAGCAATGTTCATTTCAATATTCTACTCTCTATTTGTAGAAATATGGAAGATAGATTGTACTAAGAAATTTACAAATATGCTTTTGTCCTGAACAATTACATGAGTGTGCATAACTATTACATTTTTGTGTTGGATATATGAGGATATGGAAAAATTGAAAATTGTTTTTTGAATAGTACCATGGTTAGTTTAGCTGACTATCAGACAGCCAATGAAAGCTGTTAGTCAGAGTCATTTATCAATTAAATTCATAGAGGAGACATTAACCCTGCAAATATCTGTGGTAGGACTAAATGTCATCAATTAAGGATGATATTCTAATAAAAAAAGAATTGTGAGTTAGCTGTATGGCAACCCAGCATTCAGATTCTAGGGAGAAGAAGTAATATGCAAGAATTCTGAGGAGTAGTTACCAGTGAGGCAGGACTGAAATGGTATATGTTAGAGTTTTAGGAGACAAATGAAAAAAAAATGACTTCATGGGAGAATAGTGTGTTTTGTGAAATGTCCAGAAAAAAGATTGAAATAAAACAATAGGATGAAACATGATGTGAGTTTCTTGACCAAAAATATATACTATAGAGTTGATTCCAAACTAGTTCTCCTCTTTATCTTATTTTAATGGCTTGGTCCTAGCAAAAGTAATGTATCTTCAAATATTCACTTCAGTCCACTTTCTATCCCAATCTATTGTTTTCGCTGGACATGGGAGCGTGTTAATAAAGAAGCATCATTTAAAGCCCACAGAGATGAAGGGTTTGGCCCTGCGGAAGTGCCATCTACTTAGGAAAGATACATTCCGCTGAAGGCGTTGTGAGGTCAGAGTCCACTCTTGATGCTATCTTAGCAGGGCTCAGCTTCGTGCACCGGACCAGATTTTCAGTCTTGGATTTTGCTTTGCCCTTGTTTTCATTTACTAGTTTTTTGGCAGTTTCCATTCTTTCTGGTTCCTTTTCTTTTTCCTCTTTTTTATTAAGTAGATTTCAAAGAGGAGAGAGTTACAGGAGAGATTGAGTATGACTACCATTTCTTTTATAATCATCTGCTTCAAATCATGTTAAAACACAGTTTTATTTTGTTTTATTTTACATTATATAATAATACTGAAACAGAACTTGGAAAATAGAAGTTGAGTTCAATAAATATTTATAAAATGAGTGAAATAATTAAGTTCAGGCAATAATTGGAAATCATATTTTTAACTTCTGATTTCTAGTTAGTCTCTTCAAATCTGATAGTTTCAAATATATGGAGTTGGCCAGATATGCTGGCACATGCTTCTAATCCTAGCTACTGGAGAAGCTGAAGCAGGAAAATTGCAAGTTCATGATCAGACTAAGCAACTTATGGAAGCTTTGTCTCAAAGTGATCTTTAAAAACAGAATGTACCTCAGTTGTAAAATAGTTATTACCGTGCTGAAGACTCTACATCCAAACCTTAGTTCTGAAACATTTGATTTATTAATGTAATTTTGTTTAAAAATTATACTTGCTCTGTGAAATATTTCTTTTGAATATTGATTTTTCTGTTTTAATTTGGTACATTTTTTTCAAAGTTTCAGTTTCCTTCAGATGCTCAGAATTCAAGGATATCTATTAATCTTCACATGCCAGCTTTCCTAATCATCTATTGTATTTATTGTATCCTATCTAAAGTTTATAACAGAGATAAGTAGAAGCTCTACCAATACTATCGGAATGCATTTTCTCATCAGTTTTCTCCTGGGAAGTGTGTGTGGTAGTCTATCTAAATTTCTACAAGTCTTTCTTACCTTTTCAGTTACAGAACCAAATTTCAGTCATTTAATATAAATACAAATATTTCTGCTTCAGTTACCCCAAAGTAGGAATGAGATAGCAGTCAATATTTACCATTAGTCTGAACTGTCCATTAACTAATCATCTTAATGAATACCTTCAGGCCTTTTTATCTAGGTTTGGAGCTTCGCTATTTAAGTAGTATTTCTACCTTCCAAATTAATAATGTGCATTTTCCTATAGATATCAGTATCACATAAAAGTAATGGTTTGCAGCTAGCACAGTGAGCTCTGTAAGGTAGAGGTTGAAAAACTCCCAGAATGCAGTGTATACCCTGCCAGAATAGGGACTGAGGCCTCCCAATGTTTCCAGAGCCTTGAGGCTCCACCACCCTTCTGTCTTGCTCCATCGCTTTCCTTCTCAAGTTACCTTGGTCTAATGGAGCCCCAACAATTATGCGTAAAATGTATGAATTGAGAGTGGGACATGGAGAACACACCCTTCGGTATGACTCAGAGGGAACTTCTTCTGAAGGCTTACTTTATAACTTTGCTGATATATCATTGAATATATCTACCCATAGAACATTTGAAAATGGAGTTATCTAGTTCAGCACTCACTAAAATGTAGTCTTAGAATGAATGCCTGTATCTAAAATGTTTTCTGTGACCAGCTAAATGGAGAATTTGAAAGCAAGAGTTCAGAAATTTAGTAGAAGTTGGAAAATAGTGTACCATTTTAGTCGTGTTGTACAATAAAAATGACTAACACGGAATTATTCTAAAAAGGGGAAAATTAGCTGTGGCCCATTATATAGAATGAAATGTAGAGTCTTTGAAGAAGTGGAACTTGGATATTGGGAAGTCAGTCCACTGTCTCTGTCGTAGTTGTGTTCTCTGTGGACTTCTGATAAGGACAGAAAGCACAGGTCACAGGTGAGAGAACTGACGCCAAACAAGGAGAGATGCCCAGTGGCTGCTTCTGTGGACTTTACAGTTTCTTTGCAGGCTCCTCTAAGCTTTGACTTGTCAGATGCTAAATTTTTGGCTTGGTAAGATACACAGCAGAAGCATCAACTGGAATATACAGAAAGAAATTTTGTAAAATAATTTTATTCTTAATCAGAGAGGTTGGAGAGAGTGTAGGTACAGGATGGATCCCTTCAGAGCAAAGGATAACAGTTTGGAAGATAAAACATTGTTTATTTAAATAAATAACAATCTTGTTCTTATACAGAAAGATATAGGGTAAAGGAAATATATTTACACATCTAATTGAAAGTCCTAAAGGGAAATCACTGAGATTTCATTAAGAGTCTATGTAGTGCATGTATATAAAGGGTGGGTGGGTAGGGATATGGGTAAAAATGAGAGTTAACTTCTGTCATATACTGGTACAAATTCCCCAGTGTTGAGTGTCATTGTGAGCTGTATATAAAATGTACCAATAAAGAATTCAATTACAAAACAATTAAAAAAGGGAAAAAATATTTTAAAAAAGAGTCTATGTAGTGTTCTCTGGAACTCTTACATTCCGTGTCTGCCCAGTGTGGCTTGGAGCAACTGATAAGTGTCTTCCAGAGCTGCAATAAAAGGTTAGTTCTAACAGTGGACAAATGACTTAAAAAATCCATGTGTATAAAATTACACATGATTTTTGAAATTTAATAATCCCTTCTGAGGTCTTTTAACCCAATTGTTTCCCATATGAATAGCAGGTCATGTGCAGCATCATGGCTAGGAAACTTTCAGTTAAAACAATGAGATTTTTAGTAAAGAAAACTAATACTTTCATTATTTGTTTTAAATTTTGACTTCGGAGCCCTTTTTGTAGCATTCAATAAGTGTGCTAATATGTTCTTAGTTCCACAGGACTTCATATGAATTATAAAACAATTTCCTAACAGTAAGTCACCAGAGGATTAGAAGAAAACTAAGATTTCTTTTCTTTGGGAAGTCAAGGTACTTAGGGAGATACCATTATACTAAAGGCTGTTTTGCTGAAAATATTCTTTTTCTTTCTACCATGAAAAATAAATACTTTACTGAAAAGCATGTCCTTCTCCAGATTGGATGGGTAATCCCCTCTCTGGTGTGATAATGGGTGCTCTGAAAACCTAGTGTTGTGTCATTCACCTGACTACCTTTTGGTTAACTGCAAAGGCAGATTTGAATTACAGGAATTACTCTGCTATTCTCTGGCTATGCAGATATCACACATAAATTCCATCAAATATACAACAGCAATATTAGAACATGTCAGAACATGCATTAAAATTTTAGGAGTTTCTGTGTTTTTCCAAGGCCACACATGAGTTCAGACTTTAGATCCAAAATGTAATCGAATTATGAGAATTAAGCATTTAATCATATTTTGTTTTGGAGAATATGAGTTACTTTTCACTTTTATTCTAAGGAGGAGACTAAACTATTTCATTTGTCATTCATTGTATAGTTGTAAAACTTTTATATATGATTCTTTTTCCTCTAGTTTTATGTTCTATTGTGGTATCTCAGTTGTGTATTTCAATTTAGTGATCATCTCTTATTTACTGTAAAGCATTTTCCATTCTAAACCACATACTATTCTGCACATTTTTTTGTATCTTATCAATGTCATATGGTTATACTTATATCTTATTTCTTGAAATGGATTTCAGGGCATAACAGAAATTTGTATCGACAACTTTTGAAGGTAGGGACTCTATAGTCAAAGTGCACTAATCCCCTGTGCCCTTCAACTGGTCCCTATATTGGGATGTAAGTAATTACTGTGTGTACATGAGCACCAGTTAAAAGAAGGCTAAACCTAATCATCCAGGGCTTTAAAAATGTATCTCTATTATCACATTAGGCAAATTAATTTTTATGGTATATGTAGCTTTAGGGATTATATCAGTCTACAAAAATGGTGCTTGACAATGTATGAATTCATCTACCTGCCAAAGTGATATCCTAAGTTCACTTGAATACTGGTTTGAGAAATTCACATCACCACTTTCTAGTATTATTCTCTCTCCCTTGATAGCAGTTAAAACAAGACTGCAGAATAGGTATTCCACATTGTAGCTGATGGAAGAGAGGGAAAAAAGAAAGTTGCTCTTATGTTCATGCTCTGATATTTTCCAAGAGTTTCCCACTACCTGCAATCACTTGATATATGAAGGGAGAGACCAGCAATTATTTGCTCCTTTATTTTCAAGGTCTTTATGCTACATTTTAATGTCTGCATGGGAAAAGCACTTGCATTCACCATTCAAGTTTATTTTCTCAAATTTAATGAACACGAACATGTATTTCTTTTTTCAAAGGAGAGTTTAAATGTACTTTCAGATTCAAAGCAGGAAATACCAGGTAGTGTAGGAAGTGCTGTTTTTTTTAAGAAGTTCAATAAACATCCCTGTTGAGGACAAAATGTTTAAACGGCAAATACTATTGACAATCACATTTTTTGCAGGAACAATGTAGATGAAATGACATGGTTTAGTGTTGAAAGAAAATCCCGAAGTTTCCTAAACCTGGGTCTCAGAAGTAAATGCACCCTGTCAGTTGTTAGTGGTGCTGAAGCATTGTAGGTGTTGTAAGATGAAGTCAATGTGCAACTAAATTTATTGGCAGTAAAGTACCAGACAGTACAGCTCTTTACCCAGATTCAGATGGAAGAGAAAAAGAAGTGCAGGGCCCATTCACCTGCCCAAACTCACCCACTCACACTCCTCCTGGGTAGGGGCGCGTGGCTATTATGTAGTGGGCCTGTTAAGCTAGCGAATCTTTCTTCCACATCAAAGACAAAGGACCAGAAACTATAATTTACTTTTCAATAATTGGAAGGTTTTGTGTGTGTGTGTGTGTGTGTGTGTGTGTTTGAGTTTTGGGTGACATCAAACATCTGTCTCTTCTGCTCATCAAATAAAGTTCTACTTCAGTCATTTGAATCTGCCAAATATTTCGAATTTTACTTTCCAATAAATTTTTGTTTTAATAATGGCAAAGTTTTAAAATCTTTAATCATGTGTGATTTTGTTTTTCAAAATCACCACTCTGTATATTTTATAATTTGAGAGTTGTGCATAGTATTTTTAAAATTCCTTTTTTTCCCATTGTTTTAGTCTTTTAATCACATTTTAATGTTGTCATATAGGAATCACTAGTTCATGAGCTAGATATTGTTTGATTTTTTTTGGTATATTCCAAATGTGTAGAACCTGGTATGTGGTAGAAACTTAATAAATATGTATTGATTATATCTGCTTTCAAAACTACATTCCAGAATCAGCTAAAGAAGACGAAACAAGTTTATTCTACATGCCTTGGCATCAACAGGCTTCTCATAAAAGAAACATAAGGTTCACACTGATAATTCATCTTACATAGTACACCTGCCAAATGCTATTAAAGGCAAAAATAATTTTAGCAATAAGTATATTGTACAAGGAATGGATTCAATGTTAAAGTATTTATGAATCCAATACAACTGTGACAGTACAAATAATTTATTTTGCTGCCTACTTCAACTATAGGAGAGGAATTTTGAAAATGCATCCCAGGTACTGGTGCCATATTTTCATACCACTTTCCATTGAGAGTGTAAAAATCAATGTTACCCTGTGTTAACATGAAATATATGTCATTTGTAGAACCACAATATCTGAAATTACCAGATGTATCTCTTCACTTTCTTTTACTTTCTCACATCATTTCTTTATAGCCACTTCTCAAGAACCACCATTTGGTGTTCCATATGGTAAATAGAATAGAAAGGGATATAGCACAGGCATCACAAGGACAAAATGTACAAAGGAAGACAAAAGGGAAAATTGAGTTAAAAATCACATCTCACTTAAATTTCAGCCTCAAATTTCTTCCATGAACATTCACATGTATGAATTATTGATCCTAAATTATGATACAGATTGGTAGCGCATATGAGATCCATCATTAATTTTAACATAAGGATTGTTGCTTTTTCAGTGGTACAGCCACAAGTCCTTCCAAAAAAGGTAGCTGAATTAAATTTTCACTTCTACCATTCTCCAGAGCAGGCTTATGGTTCTCTATGCCACAGGAACCAGTGCATCCCAAGGAATTTCTTCCTTTCTGAGTTCTAAGGTTTAACTGTATGTGACTTCTTTTCCACATTTTAGCAATTTCAGTTTCTTTCCTTTGATCCCCCTGCTGGGAAAATGGTTTCTATGTTCAGTAGTTGGTACTTCCTTGATAGCATTAGAGAGGCTTTTTTAAAAAGTAGTGTGGTTGAATAAGGCTTATGTTGTTTTTTTCCTTCCCAGCTCTCACATGCTGAGAGAGGAAGCATCACTCCTTATCACAGTGCCAACCAATCCAATAACCATATTTATAAGCCAAGTTTGCAATATGCTGTGCCTATTCCTTGCCTGTGTTTTCTTCTTATAAAACACAAGCAGTGCTGTTCGGGTAAGAGGATAGATTTCTATGACTGTTTTCTTGACCATGGCCAAACCTTTAATAAATTCATTTTTAATTTTTTTCAGTCATTTTCTCTTAGTTAATTAGGTTCCTCATGTGGTAACTGAAACTAATTGTTGGGAATCTCAGAGTCAAGCCTCTGTTAGAGGGCACCAGAAACAAAACCTCACATTTCTTATTCTCACCTAAGGAATTTTGTAGCTTATCAACAGTTCTGCACTTACTGAAGTTTGAAATAAATTCCTCAGCTCCAGGGGTCCTAAGCAATGAGGTTTTCTTGGGTTCTTATCCTGTGACACAAGTCGAGGAGCTGAATGGCTGTGAAGGGCGGGAAAGGATCTTTGATCAGCATGGCCAGTGTGGGCAGTGCAGAACAGTCCAGGATCTGTCATGAGTGGGGTTGCAGTGACTTTAATGTATTCTATAAAGGAAGAAAAAGGGCAAGAGGTACTTCCAGAGAGGAGGGTTTAGGTAGCTGGCAGCTTAGCTCATCCTGCTCAAACCCTGGTCTGCTTAATTAGTATCTTAGTATAGGTTGTGTGAGGTCTTGGCGACAGCAAAAGTTGAGCCCCAGCCCTTTCCTTTCCACCTGACAGCCATAAAAAGACATCATCTCACTGGTGGCTGTCATGCCCTCTCTTGATCCTGGGCATTGCTGCCACCTCTCTGAGAGCACCTTAAAATTCATGCCAGTGACAACTGGGGAAGCACCATGGTCTAATGCTGATATCCCTCCAAATCTCTTAACCTCTGTGGGCCGTGAATAAGTTTACAGTTCTTCCTGGAGAAATACTTTTCCCATGCGAGCTGACTATTCTAGCTTTTCTATAGTCCCTCAAGAGGACATTGGTCCTATCAGCTGCCAGCTTGACAAACAGACCTATTCCCGATGACTCTGCCTTGTGCCCATTTCACAGAGCTCTGCCTCTCTGACATCATTCCAAAACTACTTGAGTTGTTTTGAAAATGCGGGACACTGCACTAGGATGCCTGCTTCTCCTCTAAATAAGAAATTCCTCCCTCTGGGAGCACCGATGCTGTAGGATGGATTTCTTATAAAGGCCTCACTTCTGTGATCCTACTCCCAACTCGTAATTTAACCTTGGATAGAGTAGGCTGAGTGGTTTACAGTGAAAGATCATGGCAGTGCTTGTAAATTTTTAATCTAAGGTGATCTGGAGATGGGCAGCTACAGCAGTAGTGGAGACTATGGTTCTAGAATGATCCAGGAGCAATAGAAATTGCTGTTAGGACTTCAGAAAGTCACAGAAGAGACTTTTGGTTGTAGTGGAGCTGATAGAGTAGTTAGAAGCCATACACACCTATAACATTAAGAACTATACTCAGAGTTATAATACTAATAACTAAGAACCATTAGAGAATGTGACTCAAGGCTCAGAATTGAGGTACTAAGGACTGATATCCACTGAAAGTCCTGAGTCACCAACTTTAAGGAAACAGCATTTTTCCAACTCAAAATTTCTGTTCAAAATTGAAGAAAAGGCCCCTCCACTGACTGGTGAGCTTGGGAGAGCCACCACTCCTTGAAGGGCTGATGTGGCTTCTGTCATAGGGTGACTGCTTCTGCTGGGAGGAGGCAGCCTCATTTGCCTTCCTTGGTTTGCTGCTCCTGCTTTGGGGCAGTAGACCACCTAACAGGCTGTCTGCAAAGCTCTGCTTTTCTGAAACTCAGGGTGATTACAGGACCATGAGAATGTCTGCAGACTCGTAGGCATCACTAAAGGGTGTAGAAGTGTATGTTGTAAAAGTTTGCAAGTAAATGTTCATGAAAAAAACTTGAAAATTACTTTTGTTAATCTTAGTAGCTTCATTTTAGAAGAGGAATGTGGTATGCTAAGTAAATTCAGGACTAATAATCCTTGTTAATGGAGTCTGATTCAAAGTTTTAAGATGAGAAGGAAGCCATGTAAAATGAAAGCAATATGTCAGATACCAATTTTATCCCTCTACAATGACCCATTGGCCATCTGCAGGCCCAGCTTCTAGGCCCGTACATATGTACATGAATTCTGCCTGTTTATACAACAGATCAGAACCTCTTTCTTCATTCTGGATTGTGACTAACAAATACAGTTTAACTTGTCTGTCACTGTATTTGTCTTAATCATATAGTGAACCATCCTGCAGTAAGATTATATAGATTTCAGAGTCAGATAAACCAGATAACCTATCAAGATCCACTATCTCTTAGAAATATGATGTTTTTGGAAATTACTTCAAGCTTTCTTAGCTTTAGTATCCTCAACTGAAAGTAACATTTATTGCATACATTGATGAGGGTTAAGTGTTATGATATTTGCAAATCATGTCAGTTATTCTCAGTAAACGACCAGATATGATCAAGACACAGTAATATGTTCAAATTCTCAAAACTGAAAGTTTTATACTTAGTCTAATTGCTTAAAGAGTCAAAAATTTAAAATCTAGGGCTCTTATGAAGTATATCAAAGTGATAATAGTGACATCTTAAATACCCGTTACTAGCTAAAGAGACTGAATGTGATATTAGACATCCATTAATATCTCTAAAGAAAGCGTGAAATGTCACATCAGTTTATCATTTTGTAGTGGAGTCATGATAGATCATGAAATTGAGAAGTTGAAATGGATCTTTAAAAATTAGAATGATAAAGCTCCATTCAACTTCTGTAAGTTTAAATGTTTCTGTACACTCAAGGGGCACAGAGTAATACCCTTCCAATTTGGATAATTGAAATCATACCTTTCCAAAAGTGTGACTTTTCTGCCTGCATAGATTGCCTTTTATTCTTCATAACAGGCCAGCCAATGAAAGGGATAGTTTCCGACTTCTGGATGGGTGCCTGGTAACAAGAGTAAATAAATATCGCCTGAGTTAATTTCAGAAGTTGTAATACTATTCAGAAATTTTAATAGCAAGCAGTTTAATATAGCCTGAGTTAACTTCAAGAATTTTGATACTGGATCAAGAGATTTAGCTCAATGGTTTTGGCACCTGCCTTGCAAATACAAGGTCCTGAGTTCAATCCCCAGTAACACACACATCAAAGTGATACTTCTCAGAAATTTATAGAAAAGGGTAAAATTAATTTACCTTCATAATATGAAAACTTTTCCAATAAGAAATTTGCATTTTAACTGCAGTATGAAGATTATTCCTTCTTTAGAATACCAGTGAGGTATATTATCTATAAGACTTGCTAAATTCAAATCCAGACAACACATTTGCTACTTCTGTGAACTTGAGAAATTTATTTGACTTAACTATGTCTCAGTTCCCTCTTAAAAGGTTAGTAATTCTGAACATATAGGTTTAAACGAGTTGATTTTTTTTCTTTTTTTTTTTTTTGAGACAGGGTCTCGCTTTGTAGTTCAGGAGGGCTCTGAGCTCACTATGTAGTCCAGGCAAGCCTCGAACTCAGCAATCCTCCTATCTCTGCCTCTCGAGTGCTGGGATTACAGGCATGAGCCACCATGCCCGACATTGTGGTATGTGGTATTGATTGCTGGTGGGCGTGAGTCTCCATGCCCAGCATTGTATGTGGTTACCGGGGATCGAACTCAGGACCTTGCGCTTGCGAGGCAGGCACTGGAACCACTGAGCTAACCCTCTGGCCCACAAGTTGATTTTTTGATTATTTGTTTTGGTACCAGGGATTGAACACATACTTATCAGGCAAGCACTGTGGAACCAAGCTAAAACTCTGGTCCTAAAGTAGTTATGTGAATGAAGCACTTAGAATATTGTTTGTCATGTTGAAAAAATTGTTTTTTTTCCCATCAAATTCAACATTATTTCACATAGCAAAATGCCAATAAAAATGTCAAGTTTTTATTTTTTTTGTGTTAAAAATGTAGCTTTAATTTACAGAAAACTTCAAATACATGCAATTTATAAAACCCAAGGCTACTCCCTGGGAGGTAATTGTCACTTCCTTAACACCTCTGAGCATCATGGGGAAGCAACTCTGAATTATGTAGGGTTGTAATTTTACATGAAATTTTCATCAATAACTATAACTGTATATTATAATTAAAACAGATATTTGGGTAGAATTAGACTGTGAAGAATTGGCTGATCCATGAAATTCACTTGGTGCAAACTACTTCTCATATATTTCCCTTGAAATCTTTTTGTTATGTCCCACTGGCTAAGAAGTAATCATCCTACAAAAAGAGGATGTGGATCACAAATAAGTTCTACTCGTGGGAAAATAATAGAAACAAAAACCTTCTTAATAGTGAGGTACATCATGGAGAAAAGATAGCCAATTGCTTTGGACACACACATGCACACACACACACATAAATGGGACTTTACTTTGGAAAGATAGTTGATCTTAGCTTAATTATGAGAAGAAAAGCAATGATAAAAGAAGGGGGTGCTGAGACAAGTTTTTCTAGAGGTAATGTTGATTGATAGCTAGTATTACTCTCACTGTCTCTATCAAGATAATTAAATTAAAAGTGAAAACTTGGTTTGGTATTTTTCAGAACTTCTCAAGAGCACAAGCAGCCTGTTAACAAAGGCTCTTTCTTGCACACAAAGAGTTCAAGGGATTTGAAAGCAATAGAACAAATTGTATGACTATCAAACTGTGTTGTTCTTTTTTACATTTCATCAAGGCTTTGATCTAAAGCTACGAAGTCGCAGAAGAAAGGTCATATTCCATGAAAATAAGAACTCTGTTTTATGTGGTTTGGGATACAATTAAAGTCCTTTTTATTTAGGCTTGAGTTACCTCTATTCACTCAGTCAGCGTTCATTAAACACCTACTATGTTCAGGAATAGGTTTTATAAGTAGATAACAAGGTAAAATCTTTAGAAAATTTACCCACATATTTTAGAAACAAGATGCAATTTTTAAGCTGTGTTTGAGTTTTTGCCACTGGGAAAAATCTCATCTCACTGTACAGGAGAAGAATAAGGGAAGAAAGCAAGATATCAATATGTGACCTAAATTATGGCATTCATTCACTGTCACTCTGTTGTTAGTTAATACTGGAATGCTGTTTTTCAAAAAAGTAATGTGATTTCACAGTGAGTAAAAATGTCAAGGGCAGCTTCTGAGTAACCTAACAACCAGGGTTCTCACTGCTACATCCCTGGTAGTCAAAGAGTTTTTCTTGCTGAAATGTCAAGAGCATGTGGCAGTGATGATGAACTTTTTTTTTTTTTTTTTTTTTTGAGACAGGGTCGCACTTTGTACTTCAGGCTGGCCCTGAGCTCACTATGTAGCCCAGACAAGCCTCCAACTTAGCAATCTTTCTGTCTCTGCCTCCCAAGTGATGGGATTACAGGCGTGAGCCATGATGCCTGGCACTGTGGTATGTGTTATTGATTGCTGGTTGGCGTGAGTCACCATGCCTAGCATTGTATGTGGTTACTGGGGATCAAACTCAGGACCTGTGCTTGAGAGGCTACATCTCTGGCCCGATGATGAACTTTTTAGAGCTTTCAGTGGTACAAACAACCCACTCTGGCATATGTGACACAGTTTCTCTGCCACTGGAATATGTGTTACAGTCATCTTATTGTACATTGTCTGAAAGTGCAGTGAATCCTACGTTTCAGAATTTAATAAAGAGAATGTTACTGTATGAGTCTAAGATTGAAACTCTCGTTAGTGTGGAAGTAAGGGACTTAAGGGCAAATGTCAAAATGTGGAGGATCGTGACTTTCTTTTTCTTAAACAGTTTGGGTTTGAAATCTATTTTATCTGCAAACAAGATAGCCGCTCCTGCATTTTTGCAGTTTCCTGTGGCATAGAAGATTGTTTTCCATCCCCTTATTTTCAGTTTATGGGTTTCCTTCTGAATTAGGTGTATTTCCTGTATGCAGCAGATTATAGGATCTTGCTTCTTGATCCAATCTGCTAGCCTGTGCCTTTTAATTGGCACATTGAGTCCATTGACATTATTACTTATGACTGATATGGACAGATTTAGAGCTGCTATGTTTCCCTGTTCTTGGCTCTTTTCTTCCTTACTTTCCCCCTTTTCATTCAGTTTCTTGTTTGCCCCAGTGAGTTCAGTTTGTTGGGTCTCATGGGTATGGAATTTTCTGCCCCCAGATGTTCTTTAGAATGTTTTGGAGTGCAGGTTTCATATTTGTGAAGTTTTTCAGGTGGTCTTTGTCATGGAAATATCTTATTTCCCCATTTATTCTGAAAGATAGTTTTGCAGGATACAACAGTCTAGGTTGGAGGTTGTTTTCCTGCAATGCTTGAACTACTTCTCTCCATGTTCTCCTTGCACTGAGTGTTTCTGTTGAAGAGTCTGCTGTGATCCTAATGAGCTTCCATTTGTAGGTGATTTTCTTCCTTTCTCTACCTGCTTTCAGTATTTCATTCTTTTGTTGTGTATCTGTAACCTTGGTAATTACATGTCTAGGTGTAGATATTTTTATGTCACGGACTTTTGGTGTCCTATAGGCCTCATTTATCTGTATGTCCAATTGTTTTCCTGTGAAGTGAGAACCAACATGGTCAAAATAGCTATACTCCCACAACTAGTAGACAGATTCAGTGCAATTCCAACTGAAATCCCAACATCATACTTCACAGAGCTATAGAAAATAATCTAAAAATTCATCATGAACCAGAAGCAATTCTAAGCAATCAGGACATGGCAAGGGGTATTACACTTCCCAACTTATATATAAAGCCACTGTGATAAAAAACTGCATGGTACTGGCAAAGTAGCAGACCCGAGGACCAGTGGAATAGGTTGGAAGATCCAGAAACAACACCAGACACACTAAGCCACCTTATCTTTGACAAAGGAGCCAAATATCCTCAGTAGAGGAAAGACGCCTCTTTAACAAGTGGGGCTGGAAAAACTGCGCTTTAACCTGCCAAAAACTAAAGCTAGACCTATCTCTTTCACCATGTACTAAACTAAAATCACAATGGATTGGAGACTTAAACATTAAAACACAAAACAATAAAGCTGCTGCAAAACAGGTTAGGTAAAACTCTTAGAGACATTGGCTTAGGCAGAGAGTTCATGAACAAAACCTCTATTGAACGAGAAAGAGCAGAAAGAATCAACATATGTGATCTTATCCTACTAAAAGCTTCTATATAGCAAAATAAACCATGGGCACCAGTAAAAGACAACCAACAACATGGGAAAAGATCTTTACTAGTTGTTTTTCAGACAAAGGGGTATTATCTAGAATATATGAAGAACTTAAATTAGTCCTCCCAAGTTTAAAGGCCCAATTCAAAAACGCACATCTGAAATGAACAGACACTTCTCAGAGGAAGTAAAAGCACCCAAGACGCATATCTATCTATCTATCTATCTATCTATCTATCTATCTATCTATCTATCTATCTATCTATCATCTATCTATCTATCATCTATCTATCTATCTATCTATCTATCATCTATCTCTATTGATTTTGGCTATCTTTCCTCCATTGAGGCCCTTTGCTTCCTTTGTCAAATGACAAAGGGAGGCTTAGTATATCTGGAGTTGTTTCTGGATCTGTCCACTGATGCTTTTGTCTTTTTCTTGGCCAGTATCATGCAGTTTTTTAAAATTGAATTCTTTATTGGTACAATTTATATACATCTCAAAATCACATATAACATTGGGAAATTTGTACCAGTATATGCCACAAGTTAATTCTCATTTTTACCCATATCCCTACCCACCCACACCTCCTCCCCCCTTTATACATGCTCTTTTATTTTCTTTCTGTATCATATTTATTCCTTCCCCTCATCACATTCCCACACCAAGTTTCCTATAGAAAT
>PVIC010022466.1:0-27647 GCA_004025085.1 Thryonomys swinderianus | reverse complement strand
TTGCATCTCTCGAATGACCAGTGATGTTGAACATTTCTTCATATGCTTCTTGGCTGCTTTGACTTCTCCCTCTGAAAAGTGTCTGTTCATTTCAGATGCCCATTTTTGAATTGGGTCTTTAAACTTGGGGAGGCTGATCTGTTTAAGTTCTTTATATATTGTAGATAATAGCCCTTTGTCTGATAAACACCTAGTAAAGATGTTTTCCCATGTTGTTGGTTGTCTTTTAGCAGTGCCAGTGACTTCTTTTGCTGTGCAGAAGCTTTTCAGTAGGATGAGATCCCATTTGTTGATTCTTTCTGCTAGTTCTTGTGCTAGAGAGGTTTTATTCATAAAGTCTCTGCCTAAGCCAATGTCTCCAAGAGTTTTATCTAACCTGTTTTCCAGCAGGCTTATTGTCTCTGTCGTAATCTTTAAGTCTCGTATCCACTGTGAGTTTAGTTTTGTGCATGGTGGAAGAGATAGGTCTAGTTTTAGTTTTTGTCAGGTTAATGCCCAATTTTTCCAGCACCATTTGTTAAAGAGGCTGTCTTTTCTCCATTGGGGATGTTTGGCTCCTTTGTCAAAGATAAGGTGGCTTAGTGTATCCGGGGTTGTTTCTGGATATTCTAATCTACTCCACTGATCCTTGGGTCTGTTACTTTGCCAGTACCATGCAGTTATTATCACCGCAGCTTTATAGTAGAGTTTTAAATTGGGGATTGTAATACCCCCTGCCATGTCGTGGTTGCTTAGAATTGCTTTTGCTATTCTAGGTTTCTTGTGTTTCCAGATGAATTTTTTGTATTATTTTCCCTAGCTCTGTGAAGTATAGCATTGGAATTTCAATTGGAATTGCATTGCATCTGTATAGTAGTTGTGGGAGTATAGCCATTTTGACGATATTGGTTCTCCCTACCGAGGAACAAGGGATGACTTTCCACTTTCTGATCTCCTTTTCTATCTCGTTTTTCAGAGTCCTATAGTTTTCAGAGTAGAGGTCTTCACTTCCTTTGTTAGGTTGATTCCTACATATTTCATTTTTCTGGGGTGCTACTGTGAGAGGGTTTGACTTCCCAATTTCTCTTTCAGTGAGTGTTGTTTGTGTAGACAAAGGCTGTTGATTTTTGAGCGTTAAACCTGTACCGCAGCAACACTACCAAATCTGGTAATTAAGTCTAGTAGTCTTTTCGTTGAGTTTTTAGGATGCTCTAGGTAGAGTATCATATCTTCAGCAAATAATGACAGTTTAACTTCTTCCTTTCCTATCTTTATTCCTTTTATATCTTTGTCCTGCCTGATTGCTAGGGCTAATGTTTCCAGCACTATATTGAGCAAGAGTGGTAACAGTGGGCATCCTTGTCTCATTCCTGATCTTAGTGTAAAATGTTTCAGTTTTTGCCCATTAAGTATGATTCTGGCTGTTGATTTCTCGTGAATAGCTTGTATTAAATTGAGATAAAGTCCATCGATTCTGATTTTCTGTAGGGTTTTGATCATAAATTGGTGTTGGATTTTATCAAATGGTTTTTCTGCATCTATTGAGATAATCATATGGTTTTTGCCCTTGAGTCTGTTAATATAGTGTATTACATTGATTGCTTTTTGTATGTTGAACCAACCTTGCATCCGTGGGATAAATCCCACTTGATCAGGGTGTATGATTTTCTTGATATCTCTCTGTATTCTGTTTGCCAGTATTTTATTGAGGATTTTTGCGTCAATGTTCATTAGAGAGATTGGCCTGTAGTTTTCTTTTTTGGTGAGATCTTTCCCTGCCTTTGGAATCAAGGTGATGGTTGCTTCAAGGAATGATTTTGGGAGTACTGCTTCCTATTCAATTTCATTAAAAAGATTGAGATGTACTGGTATTAAGTCTTCTTTAAAAGTTTTGTAGAATTCAGCAGTGAAACCTTCAGGACAAGGGCTTTTCTTTGTTGGTAGTTTTATAAATTACATTTTCAATTTCCCACATTGATATTGGGTTGTTTAACATTTTTGTATCCTCTTCGTTTAGCTTTGGAATTTCATATGTGTCTAGGAATCTATCCATTTCTTCTAGATTTTCCATCTTCTTGGAGTACAGATTTTCAAAGTGTGTGTTTATTATCCTTTGGACTTCTGGATCTGTGCTGATTTCCCCATTTTCATTCCTTATAGCATAGATTTGAGCCTTTTCCTCCCTTTGATAAGGTTGGCTAAGGGTCTGTTGATTTTATTTACCCTTTCAAAGAACCAACTTTTGATTCATTGATTCTTTGTATTGTTCTCTTTGTCTCCATTGCGTGAATTTCTGCTTTGATCCTTATAATTTCCTCTGTAGTATGTGCTTTGGGTCTGTTTTGCACGTCTTTTTCTAATTGTCTGAGGTTCATCATTAGATTTTTTTGTTTCAGTTTGCTCTATTTTCTGAGTGTAGGCATTCACTGCTATGTATTTCCCTCACAGAACTGATTTCATTGTGTCCCATAAATTCCTGTATGTTGTGCTGGGGTTTTCTTTTAGTTGTAGAAACTGTTTAATTTCTTCTTTAATTTCTTTTGTGGCCCATTGGTTGGTCAACAGAATATTGTTCAGTTTTCATGTGTTTGTGAGGATCTTGGAATTTCTTTTGCTATTCAGCTCCAGTTTCTAGGCATTATGGTCTGATATTATGCAGGGGATATCTTTGATTCCTATGCATTTACTTAAGCCTGTTCTATGGACTAGAATGTGATCTATTTTGTAGAATGATCCATGATCAACTGAGAAGAAGGTATATTCTCACTTTGAAGGGTGAAAAATTCTGTAGGCATCTAATAAGTCCGTTTACTCAAAAATTTAATTTAGCTCAAGTATTTCCTTATTGACTCTTTGTCCAGTTGATCTGTCAATTTGTGACAATAGAGTATTAAACTCCCCTACTAATATTGTATTCATGGTTAACTGGCTTTTCATGTCCAGTAATGTTTGTTTTATACAGTTGCGTGCATTTGAGTTTGGTGCATAAATATTTATGATTATTATTTCTTTCTCTTGGATAGTTCCCTGCACGAGAATATAGTGACCTTTTGTATCTCTTTTAATCAGTTTGGGTTTGAAATCTATTTTATATGCAAACAAGATAGCCACTCCTGCTTTTTTGCACTTTCCTGTGGCATGGAGGATTGTTTTCCAACCTGTTATTTTCAGTGTATGGGTTTCCTTCTGAATTAGGTGTGTTTCCTGTATGCAGCAGATTGTAGGGTCTTGCTTCTTGATCCAATCTGCTGGTCTGTGTCTTTTAATTGGCCCATTGAGTCCACTGACATTAATGGTTATGACTGATATGGGCATATTCAGAGCTGCCATGTTTCCCTGTTCTTGGTTCTTTTCTTCCTTGCTTTTCCCCTTTTCTATTTAGTTTCTTGTTTGCCCCAATGAATTCACTCTCCTGGGTCTTGTGCATATGGAATTTTCTGTGTTTTTTCCAAGATGTTCTTTAGAATGTTTTGGAATGCAGTTTTCATATTTGTGAAGTTTTTCAGGTGTTCTTTATCATGGAAGTATCTTATTTCCCTGTCTATTCTGAAAGATAGTTTTGCAGGATACAACAGCCTAGGTTGGGGGTTGTTTTCCTGCAATGTTTGAAATACTACCCTGCAGTCTCTCCTTGCATTGAGTGTGTTGAAAAGTCTGCTGTGATCCTAATGGGCTTCCCTTTGTAGGTGATTTACTTCCTTTCTCTCACTGTTTTCAGTATTTCATTCTTTTGTTGTGCATCTGAAATGTTGATAATTATATGCCTAGGTGTAAATATTTCTATGTCATGTTGTTTTGGAGTCCTACAGGCCTCATTTATCTATATGTCCATTTCTTTTCCTGTGAAGTTTTCTCTTATCACTGACAATAGCTTTTGTATGTCTTTTACAGTGTCTCCTACTTCCTCAGTGACTCCAGTCAGTCTTATATTATTTTTCTTTGAGTTGTCTAGAAAATGTTGGATTGAGTTCTCATGGTCCCTTGCTCTTTTCCATAGTTTATATCTTTCCTGCTCATTGGCTGCTATGCTGTCCTCTAGGTTCTCTGCTTCATTCACCCTACTGCACAAGCTTTTGTTCTCGTTCATCACTCCCTGGAGCTCTGCTTGAAGCTGTTTAAAAGGTTCCATTGCTTCTGCTATCTTCGATTCTATCATCTTGCTGATCTCTTCTTTAATGATGTCTTTCACTATGGACAGTATCCCTGGTTTGATCTCAGAGATGAGTTCTGATTTCCATTTTACTAGATCCGCTTTAGTTACCATCTCCAAGAGTCCTGGTGTTTGAGTTTCAGTTTGCCCTATTTCCCTTTTCTCTGAATTTCCCTGTGGTGGTGATCTCTTATGTGAGATTTTTTGTATATTTTCTCATTTCTACTCTTTTGTTGTTACTAATGCTATTTGTTTGATTCTTTGCCTGATGACAGGGCAATGTTTGTTGCAGGTCTCTTTCTTTCTATTATCTGGGGCCCTTTGGATGTGGCACCTTTCTGAGGTGTCCTCCTTGAATCTGTAATGACCCTTCAGAGTTCTAAATTCTAACACATCATGGGAGGAATTTGAGCAGAACAATCACATCATCTTTGTTACCATAATACAGTCAGTGCCAATATCAGCATTACACACAGTAAATAAAACGAAAAGTTTTGTTAATTTCTATTCTGAAGACTTTGAGCTCATGAGTTACCTCTATGCCCATATGCCAAAATTTAGAATTAATCAGCAATGTGTATACAACATGTAGATCGTAAATATACCACCAAAACCCTTTGGGGATAAAAGGTCACAGGGGGGATCAGGGAGGTAGGAAGACAGGAGGAGAGTGAAATAGCGTTAGCAGATTTATGAAGATCACCTAGGCTCAAGTACCTTACATATGCCAGCGGGTAATAGAGGATAAAAGGACGTATATAAAACAGTACCAACTGTATGCTCTAAGACCAATGGAGACTTTGCACACCTTTTTATAATAGTACAGAAGAGATAGTGCAGCCTAAGAGTCTTTTATTTCTGAGTATTGCTTCTGACAGGAAGATAGGAGAGGGTGTGGGGACAAGAGGTGAATAGAGGCATCTACAAGTAGATGGCAAGATAGAAGCTAGATCCCCCCCCGCTTTTTTTTTTTTTTTAAATCTTGCCAGGTGTCTCGGTGCTGCTCCAGTGTGCAGGGATGCAGGAAATGGCTCTGGCTCCTCTCAGGCTTGGGTCATCACAACGCAGCTCAGGGGTGGGGTGGGGGCCGGCCGGCAGGCCTCAGTCCTCTGTTGTGTGAATGGTGCCTGGGGTACCCGAGTCTCCAGGGTGGAACAGGGCCGGTCGGCAGGCCTCAATCCTCTGTGCTGGGAACGGGATATTGCCCAGGTTTACCTGAGTCTCCTGAGTGGAGCGGGCCGGTTGGCAGACCTCAGTCCTCCAAGCCAGGAATGGAATGGCACCCCTCAAGTGGAGTTTTGACAGTATGGTACAGATCGGACCATCTGACCTTAACCTGATGAATGATAGCAAAAAATGGCTGTCGTTTTTTCTCAGGGACACTGTGCTCACTCTTCCATAGTGGTCTGCTCTCAACCTGTAAAGTATACTTCTTTCCTTACTTTTAATTTGACCAGAATTTGCTTGACATAGTGTTTCTTTTCATACATATAGTAAATGTAAAACAAACAAAACACCTCTAGAAGCAGATTCTAGCATGCTACAACCTGGTAACCCTGGGACTACAGATATATATCACCACGCCAGGCATTAGACTTCTTTTTTAGTGGTATTATTTTTTTCCTCAACCACACCTATTAACTTTCTCCCTCTTCACATCTGCCTCCAATATTCTGGCATAAACACTCATCATCTCCTTCATGGAAACCCTACTAGATCAAGCAAAAGACCTGAGGAAATTAGGCTTGTATAATGTGTCTTTAGAGGTGTAAGCTTAAACTGTAGATGGTTTTTACTTTGATCTTATGGTATTTTTATTGCCTATTCTCATCTCATTTGGTTGATCTTTGTTTCAGAATGTACTTGTCACTCTGACTGCACATTTAATTAACTCTGTCACACAGTCTTAAGAAGAAAGAGCCAATGTTAGGTGGCAAAAGGGCCAGAATTAGGTGGCCCACTCTTGGCAAGGTCATGGTAAAGAAGGTGAACATGTTATTTATAAGAGGTAAAATTGGTAAGAATTATCCGGAGCATGACTGGTAACAGCTATTTGACATAAGATGCACTTACTTTTCTAGAAATTCCATTACTAAGAATTTATCCTGCAGATGCAAGTTCATATATGTGTGCAAATCTATTCACCTGAATACTAACTGGAGAATATATAAATGGAAAATAAGTACTAACAGCAATGGTGATTAGAGACATACTCAAGAAATATATTCCAACTATACAGTGGAATACTATGCAGCGGAAATTATTCAGCTAGATCTGTCAAAGAAATAATGCTGGGATTTTTGTGATCAAAAGGACATAAATATGCACAATTCTTGCTATCATTTATATTAATTATATACATACATATATCCTTAGTTATGCACGAGTGATCTCTAACTGGCTACACACACAAAATATACTAGTGATATAAGACAAAAGACTCAGAATGATGGTATGTGAAACTTACTTTGCACAGTACATCTTGGATAAAGTATGATTTATTTTTATTTTTAATGCACATTTGTCAACTACTTTAATATAATCAAAACAGAAACCAAGGAGTAAGACTTGATAGACATAGTTCAACATGTCAGAAGAAACAGGATTTGTAAAATGATACACATCTATGCCTTCTCATTATATTGAAATTAACAAGCACACTGCATATATACTTATGATTAACAATTGTGTGACTGCAAAAATTAATTAATTTAACCATTATACTTTACATGGAGATGATTTTAGGCGAAATAATTTTGAGATCTGAAGAGAAACCAGAGTATTATCAAGATAGTTTTAAATGAGTTATTTGAGATGCTGCTTAATTCTTTAACTTATAAACATGTTTCCTTTGCAAAGCTAAATGTACACAGTAATCTGTGCAAGGCTGATGTTTCAGCTCCATTTTCTTTCCTGGAAAATCATGACTTTCTTAAATACATTTCTAGGACAATTACAAAAATAAAGGATATATTTACCCATTCAAAAACTGTATAGTCTCGCATTAATTAGATGCTGAACACATTTGTTAGCATCGTATACCATAATCATAATTAATCCTCATGAAAGACGTCTTCATATATTCAGTTCAGAAACATGAAGAACACTCAACTCCGAGCACAAGTGCTAGCCTTTCACTCTAAATGGTCCCTGGATGGCATTACCTGAACTTGGAAGAGATGTTTACTCCCCCAATACCATCCTGTCTGCCTTGTTGCCTATATTCCAGTGTGGATTGCTTCTCAGAATCTGCACTGGAAAGCAAACATCAGCCCAGCACTTTTAATCAAGAAAGGCTGAAAATCTGAGGATAATGATTTTCAAGTTGTTAATTAAAATCATGAACACTACTGCATAATTCTTCAACTACGGAGTGTATTTTTAAAGCTTTTTATGTACTCGTAAAATATCGAGTTCCCAACATTCAAAGAAAATGTACACCAAATGGTGCTAATCTAGAACTTGAACTGCATTAGGGGTATAAGCGATGGGCTATTCCTTAGATCAATCCCAGCAGTCATTTTTAGCCCACATTTTTCAAAAATCCCACCCATCTAAAAAAGATTTGAACATACAATTAAAATACTGGTAAGATTAAACTACTAAACTGGGGTGAAAAATATGTGTGCAACAGTCTAAAGTAAGAACATATATGAATCTCTCAAAATTATTAGAAAAAAGCAAAAGTGTAACGTTTGGAGGGAAGATTAAAAAGATTTCTAAGTTTTTTTTTTTCCAGTACTAGAGATTCAATCCAGGGCTTTTCACATGGAGCCACACCCTTAACTTTTAATTTGAACACAGGATCTTACTAAGTCGCTAAATTGCTCAGGAGTTGAATTTGGGATTCTCTTACCTTAGTCTCCTAGATTCTGGGATTACAAGCCTGTGACACCATGTCTAGATTGAAAGTCATTTTTTTTTTTATTTCCCAAAAGACCACCTGTGTTTGCCCTTTCTCTCTGGGTCCCTTTGTGAATATCTCACTGCCTAATACAGTAAGTACACGTAGGTTAAGCTGGTTCTGCCTGGAAGACAAAAGACACACAGAGGTACAAGCTTAAAAGAAAAGGCAAGAAAGTGAAGTTGAAAAGAAAGACAGAGTTGTTCACTCTGAGAATGAGCCTGTGAGCCTTAGCTCCAGAGACCCGCGTAGTTCCCGTGGAGGCCAGAAGGGAGAGGGCCCCCCGCCACGAACAGCTTCATCTGGGGCCAGTTGTAGCAGTGCGTGTAGAGTGCGTTGGGGAAGTCCTCCACGCCGCCGAAGTAGTTCACCCACAGGTCGTCGTGGTTGAGCCAGCCTCGCCCACAGGTGAGCTTGAGCTTCCTCCCTCCGGAGCCGGGGAAGGAGTCCGTGCTGGGCACCGACCTCTCCTCCAGGAACTTCTGTGCGCGGATGTCGTAGAAGAGCAAGGAGCTATGGCCTGTGCCCACCGTCACGATGTGCTGGTAGAAGCTCAGCGAGCGCACGCCCGTGCCGCCGTCCCTGGAGCAGAGGGGCCGGATGTTATGCTGGCGCTGGCGCGGATCGAGGAAGGAGACGTGCGACTGCGAGCCCACCGCGTACAAGGCCAGGTCGTCGCAGTAGGTCAGGCACACGTTCTCGCGGCAGTAGGGCAGCCTGACGGACAGCAGCCGGAACAGGTTGTTCCGGGCTTTCCACAGGTGAAAATAACCGTCCAGGGACACCGCTCCCAGCTCCTGGTTCTTGGCACTGAACGCCAGGGCCCGGACTTTCCTGTTGCCCGGGTTGGTGCTGGCTCTGGGAATCAGCTCCACGTCCCGCGGACTGATGTGGGCGTACTCCGGGACCCTCCCGTCGTCGTGCCAGGCAGAGCCGGCGCTGGCCTCGTCAGTCTCCACTTGCCACAGCGCCATGGTGCCGTCGCGAGAGCCACTCACCGCCAGGGTGTCACTCATCCACGCAATGCAGAAGATCCAGTCCCTGTGTCCGCTGAGGTCGCCCAGGCACACGGGGTCCAGGGTGGGCAGCTTGTAGACCGCCAGGCTGTTGGGGTTTTCTCCCCCCGTGGCCAGCAGCGTCTTGGACGGATTCAGCTGGATGGCGTGGATGCCCGAGGCCGCCTCCGCGCGGGCCACGCCGGGAGCCCCGTCCTGCAGCAAGGGTATGTGCGTGATGTGGCCCGTGTGCACGTCCACCACGAAGAGGGTGTTGCACTTGGTGCCGCACACCACCTGCCTGTCGTTCAGCCACTGCGACGCGAACACCTTGTTGAGGGTGCCCAGGGCCAGCTGGCGCTCGCTCAGCAGCTCGGGCAGCCTCTGCACCGCGTAGCTGCGCAGCTCGCCCTCGAAGCCCCGCAGATTGGCGCAGCCCCCCGCGCACAGCTCGCGGCCCTTCAAGTAGTGCACCACGGAGCGACGCCCCGCCAGCCCGCGCTTCCTCTTGGGCAGCAGGAGCCCGCTCCCGGCCGCGCTCTGCGCCGACGAGCTCCCGGCCCCCGCCTCGTCCGCGGGCGCTTTCCGCTTCCTGCTACCTGTTTGCTGCGGGACCATGATGGGCCCGGGGCGGCGGCGGAGCTGCGGCGGCGGCGGCGGCGGCGGCGAGGTCTCCCGTCAGCCGGGGGAGCGGGGCCTCGGGAGCCGGGAGGGCGGGTGCCCGGCCGCGGCGCCGCCGCGGGAGGATGGCGGCGGGTCGGGAGGATCCGGGGCTGGAGGGAGCGCAGCGCAGCGGCGGCGGCGAGGCTGGCGGCGCCGAGACTTGAGCGAGGGCAGGAAGTGCGTCCCCGCTAGCGCAGGCAGGGAAGTCCGTGGGGCTGAGGATGACGCGGGGTCAGGAGAGTGGGTGAGGGGGCGGCGGCAGGAGAGTGGGTGTGCCCTGTGCCTGGTTGCGGTGGGGGTGCGACGGGGGAGCGGGCGGGAGGCCTTGAGCCCCCGGGGAGATGCCTGGAGGGCTGAGCTCCAGGACTTCCAGCATCTGGGAGAGGCCCTTTAAAAGCTCCCTCACCTCAGCAGCACGGTACCCCGAAACTCTCTCCTTGAATAAAACCTGAAACTTGAAATACAGCCAAGCGGGAGCCTGGACGAAACTTTGAGTGCGATCATCGGTGTCTACAGAAGAAGGCAAACGGTCGTGGGCGGCCCTGGAGTGCCAGAGGCCCCTTCCCTGCTAGCCACACGCACCACGCACGCTACAGAGCCCCGTGATGCAGATCAGAGGCAGACAGGTGCCTTCCGCAGAGCACAGCCCTGGCTCGCCCTTCCCGCGGTGCCAGGGTAGAGGGAGCTCTGCTCGGAAGTAGCCTTGGAAACCTAAGAAGGCTGCAGTGAGCTAACGTGGTGATGTGGGGGAAGGGGGTCAGAAGTCTCAGGGAGGACCTCCAGTCCTCTTCAGTTTCGGAGCACTGACGCGGGAGAAAGGACGAGGGTTCTCACGAGACAGGAAGGAAGAGTTTCCTTCACACTCAGTGCCACGCTCCGGGTCGGAGGACGCTGGCGCAAGGGCCTGAGATACAGTGGGTTTTCAGTAACAGATTGTGAGAAATAATTTTCCAGAGGAACAACACGGATGCAACTGTGCAGGTATAGATAGCTAGGCAGGAGCCTGGAAGCGTCCGAAGGCAGCTCTTAGCATCTGCTCTATGGTTTGTCTGGGCCCGAGCCTGTTAAGAGTTACGGAATGATATACAGAGCTGGTAGATAGGTATTGGCTGGTAGAAAGCTGCTTACAGAGCGTCCTCTGGAGACAATGGTGCCTGTTCAGTGGAGGAAGGCGGGTGGGGAGGGCGAGAAAGACAATTTGGACCCGTCCTCCGAGATCCTATGGGAGCTTCTTCGCTCCCACCTTTCTCACCTCCTCTTCGGCCCTCAGCCATTTCGCAAAATCCCCTCGAGTGCACACAACCTGGGCAGAGGCATCTGAGGTCTGCCTTATCTGGACAAGCCAGCGGCTTCAGCCCAATGGCCGCCACATTCGGTTTTTCTCCCCATGTGTAAACCAGAGCAAGAGCGGGGAGGGGCTGCTGGATGGGGAGGAAGAAACTTGTTCAATAAAGAATGCTGATGGCTTCATGATTCCAAGTGACGTCATTCGAGAAACACTGAGCACACATTTCTTAGCTCAACATTGACGGAAATACATCTATTTCTGTTTTTAAATTCCAACTCAGAAACTGGTATTAGGATTTACGGCCACACCTTCCCAATCTTGTCTGATCTCAGAAGCTAAGCAGGGTCCGGCCTGGTTAGTACTGGGATAGGAAACAGTGGTATTATGACACCATGGTATGGTTTGATTAAGACTTCATAGCGTGATTATATTAGGCTACATTTTTGGGGGGTGTCTCAGCCTATTTGGCTATTCATATTTACACATATTTCATTTGCAAAAATCAACAATGCTTACGGAAGCTACCATTTATTGAATGCCTACTTGGGTCGTGAGGAAGATGTCTGTTGTAATCATTTCAAATGCCGAAAGCTTTATATACATTTAGCATAACAATAAACTTACAATTTTGGTTCTGCTTTCATTGCCATGTTTTAAAATAGGGGAAACTGAAGCCCAGAAAATATAGTGAGTATATAACATGGAGGAAAATGTGATGGTCAAAAAAAAAAAAGGAAACTAAGCTTGTGTTTATACAAGGTGAGGGGTTGCAGAGAGGGCAGGGAAATGGGAAAAATGAGAATTAAGACATGTCATATAGTGGTACAAATTTTTGATGTAGATTGTGATCTTGATGTGTACATAAAATGCACTAAAATCAACTGATTAATAAAAAAGAAAATGTAGTGAAGCAATGATCGCGCATCTAGTAAATGCAAAAATCATGATATGAAAAACTGTTTGACTCAAACACTTTTGTTACTACTGCTCTGTAATCTTCAATAAATAAGATTTTTCAGTTTCTTATTTCTTTTTTTCTGTTTTTCTCTTTAAAATGATGTAATCTACAGGTAATATGTCTGTGTGCTTCTGAAACATAATAAAATTCCTTAAATAATAAATATTGAATACAAATTATTTGTAACATTTCCCATATGGTATTTTAAGGCAAAACTAAGATATCTGAGACATATTTCTTTGTTTTCAAATTCCTTTGTTAATATTTATATGATATCAAATATGTCCACATTTTCTTTATTTTTGGTAAAATTAACACATATGTATGGTCTTTGTCTTATGTATCTCTACATTTGTAATCAAATATCCAATACAGGTATAACAACGTCTCTGTGGTCAAAGTTCATAGCAGTATTTTGTATTGATAAGTGAGGCTTAGTAATTTCACCTAGAATATTTTACCTGAATACAGATATTTTGTGTCAAAGTTTCCAATTTCTCTGACTGCTTTACTTAAAGCTGTGTAAAAAACTTACAGATCAAAGGCAAGTGATGTCAAGAGATGGACAGTGGTATATAGACTTTCAAATCTGGATAATTACTTGATAGGATTGCTTTATCTTTAGGGAAAATGTCTCCTAATATAAGTCCTAGACAATGCATTTGTTACTGGTGCTGTAGATACAATGCCATGATGCTGTAAGTTTCAGGGGTCTACATTTCTGTAGTGCTGCAGACAAAACCCAGGACTGTGGGCATTGCCAAGCAGTAACGAAGTTAGATTTCCAGTTTAAATTTAGGACAGGGATCCATCACTTCCCTGTGGTATCATCACTTTTCTGTGACATCATGAATAACAGTTTAGTTAAATATGATTCAAATGATTTTCTATTTTCTACATTTAAACTAGAATGGTTTCAGGAAGAAGGCACTTAAAGTTGACAGGAAGGAGGGAAACAGTGAGACCACAGGGTTTGTAAGAAGCCTGAGGAAATATTCCGTTCTAGAGTTTTTTTGTTTTTGTTTTTGTTTTTTGAGACAGGGTCTCGCTTTGTAGTTCAGGCAGACCCTGAGCTCACTATGTAGCCCAGGCAAGCCTCGAACTCAGCAATCCTCCTGTCTCTGCCTCCTGAGTGCTGGGATTACAGGTGTGAGCAACCACGCCTGCATTGTGGTATGTGGTGTTGATTGCTAGTGGGCGTGAGCCACCTCACCCGGCCGTTCTAGAGTTTTTAATGCAATTTTCTGTGGGAAAATAGATTTTATTTATGAATGCAAGCTTTATAAATTGGAACAAATTCTTAGGAATAGATGTAGAGAGGAGTGTGTTTTCAGAAATAAGATGCATCAACATTTCCAATATGTTGAATATAGATAAAAGATAAGGCTGTATTTAAATATATTTTATGACATCATATATATATATATATATGCCTTGAATTATCTTTATCAAAATATAAATGTCAGTGAAAATGAAATATAGTTAATTAGTCTTGTTTTAAAATAACATGCAATGATGGTGCTCTGTTATTTATAACAGACACAGGTAAGCTATTCTTGAATGATTAAATTGAATAAATTTTCACTTAATGTCTAATTATAATTCAGTCATACCTTTCCAGGCTGTGACCTTGTCAAGTCTTCTAAGATAAGCTCTGTGAGTCTGGTTTATAATCATATGGGAAGCTTCCTCCAAACCTCATGATGCAGAAATTGGTATAGATGACTCAGCAAGCTACACCTTTCCCTCTACAAAGCCATTACCAAAGGCGTATGCTATCGGATAAGATAATAAAGGAAAGTTTATCGCATTATTACAATTACTAGAAACTGAATTTTGGGAAAGGAAGCAATTTTGATTCCATGACTTCCTCTTTATTCCACCCTTTTCCAATTTAGAGAAAGAACTGTATCAGAGCCCCAGATTGGGCTTTGCTTTATGAGAAAGTAGAATCAGTGCTGGTTATTTTTATTTTTACAGCTTCATGGTTGAAGACACTGTTCTTTGGAGTCAGATAACACAGTTTTTGAATTTTGGTTCTATGGCTTGCTGGCCTTGACTGGCCAGTTATTATGTTCACTTTACATTAATTTACTTTTCTATAAAAATGAATAATAGCATGGATTCCTTGGAGTAGCTGAGATGACTTACAATCTATGCATATATAAAATGTGTGTTATATGTACATATAATTATATGTGGCACCATGAGTAGCACATGTGCACCAGGTACATACACAAACATAGAACTGGAGACATCATCTGACAGTGTAAATTTTTAATATATTTATCTTAAGCCCTAAATGTTTTCTGTTCTTTTCCTTTACATGCACAACTTGGTAGCTTTGCTAATGGGAATTTCAAAGCACCTGACATACCACAAAACTCACAGCTTCTCTAGTCCCAAAATTAGTGTGCACAGGAATAAATTATCTGTTGCTCATTTGCATAAACATTTTGTTCCCAAAGTACAGATGAACATTAATATGAAAAAAATATGTCGTAGGTTAACTTTAAAGCATCCTATTATATCACACAGGGGCATTTTTGGTTTATTCCAGGAGCATCCAAATTTGGATTCCTAGAATGTACTTGTTCATATAAATGTGTACCTGATAGTCTCAACAAAGACTTAATCTTTTCTTAGATTTACAGCATTTCCTACATTATTATTAGTAAAATTAGATGAGGGTGACAAAAAAAAGATATGGCTCATGTGCTAGTATCAATTAGGTACATAAATGAAGACTTGGAGGAGACAGGTTCTGCAAAGTTGATGAATAATCCATTCAATTACACTTTCTGGAATAATAGGCTAGAGATACACAATTATTATTTTCCTGAAGTTCAATACCAACTTACCAGTAGCTTCAAATGCATTGTGTATACCAAAGGTTGCTAATTTTGTATTTCCATCACAAACCTATGTGCAGTGGTGCACCTTCTGACGTACATCTTAAATATCAAAGTAGATCTTCAGTTCCAGCAGGCACAACCTTAAGATTTGCATTTCAACACCTGAACTTTGACATTTCCTGTCTTAATGAATAATACCGACAACCATTCACTGTTGGAAACAATCCTGTTTGGAAAAAAATAATTAAAAGGTCAAAACTGACCAGGCCTTCCTACAAACAGACTTTAGACTTAACTGTGTTACAAAAAAGTCCTGTTTGAGACAAATAATTGGAATGCCCTTCCTGTCTGCCTGAGACTTTGCACTCAGCTCATTTTCACCTTGGGGAACAAGGACTCTGGTAGTCTCACATGCTGTGATGCTTCAAGGTGGAACTGCTCCATTGCTGGTGTTTACCCTGCCTTCTGAGTCTTTGTTACATTTTTGTTACTGAAGAAGTGCTGAATAAAAGCATGACAGGCTGGGGCCTGGGGTCTTTTGCTACCCAGAGTAACATAAATTAGGCCCAAACTCAGTTTCTCTAAGGTATATATTATTTTGCTGTTTGCCATCGACTCACAAGAGACTAAAACCTAAATCCCGAGGTCCTAGTTACGTTCCCTTCCCCTAGATTGCACAATTCCTGGTGCAATTCTCTTCCTTATCATCACTTCCAACATTTTATTTATTAACAGATCTTCAGTAAAATCTCCTTTTCCAAAACCATTGTTTGGCCTTGACAAATGTAATAAGCTGCTAAGTGATTTTCCTGTAAATCTTCTTGCTGTCTTTCACTCACTTCTCCACACTGCAGCCTGAGCAAACCTTCTCCTAATGCAAATTTGCCTGGGTAACTGCACCAATTTAAACTAAGAGGTATTTGACCATTGTCTTAAGACAAAGATCAAAATGCTTAACAAGACCACAAAACCCATCATGACATGACCTATACTGAGCACATTTCTACCTTCTCCTTTTCTTTTTCTGCTTTTTCAGGCCGGCCCTTTTCAGTTTTCTTCAACAGTGCTATGTAACTTTGGGCCTTACATGCTTTTTCCAGGCAGTTTGCTCTTCCAGGAATGCTCTCTGCTGTAGGGCTTCCCACCTTTTACCTTGATTAAGACCTGAACTTTTAAAGTTCTTAACCCTCAACTTTGACCGAAAGTGTCACCGTATGGGGAGAAGTCATTTTTTACTTTGAGGAGGTCAGACCTCTGTTCCCCTATTATACATGAAGATAGTGACAAAGCTGTTGTGACTATGATCACATTAGAACTGCATGGTCATTTTGGTGACTCTTTGCTTAATGTCTGCAGCTACCAACTGTGTAAATGAGCACTCCACGAGGTGGAGGTGGTGTCCATTTTACTGCGTCTCCAAGGTCTCACATGTCATAGACATAGTCAATCAATATTAACTGAATAATACTGATTAAAAATTTAGAACCCTTATAACTTTAACTGGTATGTCAAAACACTTCAAATGATTTAACTAACTGCCTCTTAATTTTTGAAAAAAGAAATGTATATACATACAGGGTCTTGCTTTGTAGTTCATGCTGGCCCTGAGCTCACTACGTAGTGAAATGCCAGGGTCAATGTTGCTGTGCTGTATTCTTCAGAAAAGGCCCCATATCAGGACACATGAGAACTGTATGGAACAGTTAACATCAAAACTCGTAGTTAAAAGGAAACAGAACTTATGAATATAGGGGACACAGTTGTGGGGAGGGAAAGGGAATGGGGAAAAATGAGAATGAAGATGGGTTATGTATAGGTAGAAATTCTCAGTGTTAAATGTGACCATATTGTATGTATAAAATATACCCCCCAAAACTTCATAGCATCACATTAATTACTTGATATCACTTTTAGATACATTTAATCTTACCATGCTGCTATTGTGTATATTATGCCTAGTGTCTATACATTTATGGATGGCATACTTTTACTGTCTTTAAATAGAATGATTTCCTTAACAAACCATTTAGCAAAGAAAAATGGCTAAACATTTGTCATCTAAAATCCTAAATCTTTGTTTCTCCTTTTTCAAGTTTGGCTGTTTATTTGACATGTCATGACACTAAATATTTAAGAAGTATGTTATTATAATCTGATATATATATATATATATATACAATGTATTATAATAAACTCATAGTAATTGGCATTTTCATCTCTTCAAATGTTATCATTTCTATCTCTTTGCAGCTTTTAATCTCCTGTCTTCTAGTTATTCTCAATGTTGCAGAATATGCTGAATTTGAAGCCACAGTTTCTGACAGTTATATTCCAAATTTCACCTGCTCAACTTAAAATATAGCTAAAAGCAGAGTAACTCATGCTATTTCTTTCATAAAATGGGGAGAATTTTTCATGAAATGCATCATAAGAAAACACAATGGGAAATTACTACTTTTATTAAGTTTCATATGATTCTCTACCTTCACAAAAAGTGTTTAGTAACTCTTGTTTGTTTTCTGAGACAAATCTGATGCTATGTTCTGCTTTTACTTAGGAACCCCTGAGGCACATTTGTTTTTTATTAAAATTGTTCTGCATGTGATTCTTAAGAAATACCTACTTTTGCCTGCAGATATTACCATGTATTATATTGGTGAGAAAGTTGGATGTTATTTATCAAGATGGAATACTGGTCATGCCGCTTAACTTTCTTATTTGGAATATTACCACACTATCATAGTATTGCAGCAAGCACGACAAGTTGCTAGAGAAAGGCCAGGGCCAAGATGTACTCAAAATGGCCCAGTGATGAAGACAAAAAGAAACCTATGACACAAGGTTATCAAAAACACAAGCCACAGAATGGAAACATTATAGTCAAGGCTAGGGCTTAAATGGTCTGGTAAATAAGGGTCTCATGTTAAACAGTGGTATCCTCCTGCTCCGCAATGCGTCAAAACAAAGTGACAGATAAGTCATAAAAGCAAATCTCTATTTATGAAGAATATCTTTGTCCCACCTGTGCTGATAATTTTAAAAGAATTACAGTTAAAAATCATGATTGCTACATGTTCCCAGTTCTCATAAGTCTGATTCTTGTCAAATTTTCCTTATTATAACTCCATTCATTGGTCTCAAATTGGTCCATCAGAGTCTTAGATTGATCATTTGAGCCTATAAAACCTCCTAGACAAAGAGCCCTTGTGGGTATCCTACTCAGGACTCCCTTCCAGCTAGTGTGAGCTTCACTTCCTTGTCTTTATATCATTTACTTTCCTAGCTTTATGTCTTTTAAATACATTTGCTCCCACCCACATCCTCCTTCCTCAGGTTTAATTATGCCTTACAGTGGGACGTGCCCCTAGCTTTCTGGTAATAAAAGTTGATAACATAGGTACTTTAAAAAAATATTGAAAACTTTGTTTGTATGCAAACTTTTTTCATTTTATCATTGAAAAAATAGCTTTTTTCTATTAAATCTGATATAAGCAAATGCTTAACAAATCATAGATATCTTTTTTTTTTTTTTGAGACAGGGTCTCGCTTTGTAGTTCAGGCTGGCCCTGTGCTCACTATGTAGCCCAGGCAAACTGCCGCGAACTCAGCAATCCTCCTGTCTCTGCCTCCCGAGTGCTGGGATGACAGGTGTGAGCCACCACGCCCGGCACTGTGGTATGTGGTATTGATTGCTGGTGGGCATGAGTCACCACGCCCAGCATTCTATGTGGTTACTGGGATCGAACTCAGGACCTTGTGCTTGCGAGGCAGGCACTGGAACCACTGAGCTAAATCTCCAGCCCTCATAGATATCTTTAAGTGTGTGGACTCCCCAAACGATGGACCTCCCATAATGAGCATTGTAGACTACTATTATTTTAGATGTTATCAGAAAATGTAACTGAAATCTTACTCTCTAGGTATCCCTTTATTCAGATTTCCAGCATAATTTTGACTACCTATAGAAGCTGTATTATCCTTCAAGTTTTGCCTCAAACACTATTTCCACTATAACTTATTTGACTTTGCCATGTGTATTTGAAGCCACCTTTTGTACAATATATACATATTTTCATTACAGTAGTTGATTTACTTTTTTTTTTTTTTTTGAGACAGGGTCTCACTTTGTAGTTCAGGCTGGCTCTGAGCTCACTATGGAGGCCAGGCAAGCCTCGAACTCAGCAATCCTTCTGTCTTTGCCTTCTGAGTGCTGGAATTGCAGGCGTGAGCCACCATGCCCAGCTTGATTTACTTTTTTATAGTCATTGGCCTATCTTATTTTAAACTACAAGTGCCTTTGAGGTAGAGATATTTTGAAAACATATTTGCATCCCCAGACCTAGCACAGTGCCTGGTATATCAACAACCAAAAAGCATTTTTGAATGAACTGATGAGTGTAGTATCAAAGCCCTAATAAAATATAATAGCATTCTGAAGGTTGATTCTGATACTCTCAGTTTTATTCTTAAATCACCTTAGGACACTGTATCATGGGATCATATTATCCTAGTATGTGCTGAATCAGTTGCGCTCACTCGCACTTTAATGCTATCCTTTCAGCAATTTTCAGAGGTCATTAAAATAGCCAAACAGCTAATCGAATGACCCTTCTACATATTCTATATTCCGTTTTGAAGGGCACTGTTCATTACATTGCTCAATGTCCTCTTTATACAATGTCCCATAGCAAATTAACTGTGTAACTTAATGACAAATGATTTTATCTCAGTGTAATCATTATATTTCCTTTATTTTCTGATGATGAGAACTATATCAGGGTGAAGGTTATGAGGTAAGAAATCTTTTTGGTTTGAATCATAATCCAAGGTAGAGTTCAGTTTTAAGTCAGTGGGCAAATTTAGTTTTTCAGACTCCATAACTTTATCCATAAGATTATGATTAAACACTAACTCTCCATGGTTTTAGTGTAGATCTGCTTAGGGTCTGAACAACTACAAAATTCCTGGTACATAATATGTGTTCATATGTGGTAAAATAATTTATCCTTTTCTCCTTGCCTACTAGCAAGCACTATGAGAAATACAACATTTAATCATTACAACTGTACCAACACTTCTACTTTTTTCTGCTTTACTTTCTACTTTTAGCCCTGATTTTTAGTTTTTTGTCCAAATAGCTAGTTAATTAAGTATTGAATCTAGATATGTAAAATATATACTAAGACATATAAACAGATTGCCATTGATAAACTATCTAAAAATTACCATTAGTTAGAAAACTTAAAGTTCTAATTATTGCAAGCTGATGTACAGCAGAAGAGAAAGCATTAACTTGTAAGGAACAGAGAATAGAAATCTCAAAGGTTATTTAAATTCCTCTCCTTTTAAGTGACACCGTATTGTACATATCACCATTAGAGATTGTTCTAAGAATTCCTTTCCCAAGGGAAGTTTTGAAATGTAAACACATGAGTACACATTAAGATATCATTTCTTTTACATCATGGACAATAATGAGATCAAAGATAGAAAGGGCCAGCCAGAAAATAGTTGTGAAGAAGACAGCAATGTAAGGGATTTTAAATTATTACAGTATTTTAAAAATTAAATGAAATGGGCCAGAGATTTAGCTCAGTGGTTCCGGCGACTGCCCGGCAAGCACAAGATCCTTGGTTCAATCCCTGGTAACCACACACAATAATACCGGGCATCTTGACTCACGCCCACCAGCAATTAGTACCACATACCACAGTGCCTGTCGTGGTGGCTCACACCTGTAATATCAGCACTCGGGAGGCAGAGGCAGGAGGATTGCTGAGTTCGAGGCTTGCCTGGGCTACATAGTGAGCTCAGGGCCAGCCTGAACTACAAAATGAGACTCTGTGTCAAAAAAAAAAAAAAAAAAAGAGAGAGGAACATAGTATATTGATACATTTTTATCACGCTTTGCTTCAGAGGAACCTCACTACATTATTCTCTGGACTATAATTTAAATAAGAAATAATCACCCTGCAATAAGTCCTTAATTAAAGGTACCAACTATGGAATATGCATGTGAATTAGTCACTGATATCCTTGTAAGTAAAAAGGAGAGGAGTAGCAAGATGCTAAGGCAATTAGGTAGATTACAATGTAAATAATTAATGACTAATGGTTGTAATTACTAAAATATGATTTATGAAATGCCTCTGGTATACTAGAAAGACATTAGATAGTGAGAAATGCAAAGACTAAATCCTTAAACTTCAACGAATTGACATTATTTTGTAGCAAAGAGACAGAATGGGAGGATCCAGTGAGCAAAACAACTTCATTCACCTGACACATATTAGATCACTTCCATGTGTCATGATCTCTGGAAAGATATTTGAGATTGTTACAGACTATTCTTCCATGTACTAAATATGTAATTGTGCATTATCTATACAGTGTTACGTGTCAATTTATATACAACATCTTAATATATTTAATTATAATGGCCTCGTTTATTAATTATACTGTGCTTTAAGTGGTACATTAATTAGCTCTATTCTATACATCATACTTGGATAACAGAGAACATTCTCTTAATTTTACAGACTAAACCATTGAGATTTAATGAATTTCAACAGGTAGTAAATGTGGAAATAGGATTCCAGTGGCAGTCTCTGTCCTTTCCCTGCTTCAATGCCCACTAAGATACTTTCTGAGGCTTTTTCCAATACTAGCGGATAAATGGGGTATTTGGGGAGGAAGAGTCAGGTAAGCAAACATCTTTCAGGTCTAGTAGTTGTCCTTGTGTGATCTAAAGAGGAGTCCCAAATCTGGACTGTGGTATGAAGTCCTCAGCACAGAGAAGGACACAGGCTTTCCTGTTCTGTCCTGCCAGATTCTGCTTGGTGTTGTAGCAGCTTCTGAGAGAGTCCCCAAGGCTCCGTACCTCTGTCCTTTATAACGAAGAAACCCCTGGCCACCGATATCCATTAGTTTAGTCACTTTATTTGAATTGATTAAACTATTACAAAGGTAATAGACTATCACTTCTCTGAGCTGTTTAGAAAACACTGTAGTATCTGCTTCTCTCTCTCCCTCTCCCACCCTCTCTGGCTCACTTTGATAGAAGTAAATTGCAGTATTATGTGTTACTTTTCAAAGAGACACATATGACAAGGAAATAGTGTCAGCCAACAGTCAGACTTACGGGTTTCCTTATGTCATTATGAGTGACTTGAACATAAAATGCCCCACTCCTCCGCTCCTGTCCCCCCATGAACCATATGAGGCTACATACAGCCTTCGGTCACACTGATTGCAGACTTAGTAGATATACCCAGATAGACTAGACTATCTTTTCTTGATCTGTGTAACCTTTGAGAAAATGTTTTTGTTTTTTTTAAATAGCCATCATATTTTAAGACAATTTGTTCCTCATATATAAATAATGTATATAAGAAGAAAATGATCTTTGGCTGACCTGGGAAGAGATGCTTGAGCAAAGTCAACTGTTATGTTACTAACTCAATGCAGAGCAGTGAGTATCCAGCTTGAGCTCTTGAGCTATTAGAATGTTTCCCAAGAATTTGCCAAGCATCAGGCTTGTAGGTTATGACCCCCTACACAAATACTCTATCCAGGCTCATTTCCTTGATGATGAAATGGAGGCAGAGTTTTCCAAGTATGTGCAACCACTGAGGTAAGAAAAATCTTAGAGGGCTGGGGATTTAGCTCAGTGATTCTGGCTCCTGCCTCACAAGCCCAAAATCCTGAGTTCAATCCAGGTAACCACATACAATGCTGGGCATGGTGACTCACACCCCTCAGCAATCAATACCACATACCACAGTGCTAGGCATGGTGGCTCACGCCTGTCATCCCAGCACTCGGGAGGCAGAAGCAGGATGATTGCTGAGTTCGAGCCTTGCCTGGGCTACATAGAGAGCTCAGGGCCAGCCTGAACCACCAAGCGAGACCCTGTCTCAAAAAAAAGAAAAAAAAAGAAAAATCTTACAACCAATAGTGTGACTCTTGAGTGAACATTCTTAATCTGTTTTAGTGTTTCTCCACCTGTGATATTATTGCAACATATTCAACATATAGAATATGTTCCCAGTTTGCTGTCTAAATGTTCACTAAATGATCATTTTTAAATTTCTTTTCACTGATAAAATGTGAAAATACATTTATCAAATTTATAGATGAAACTGAACTAAGAAATAGAATAGGTGTGATACCAAATAAAAACAGGATTTTAAAATAGCAATGTATTTGTCCAATGTTCCAAATTTAATGTGATTAAACATAAAGGGAACATACATTATATTTGCATATTCCAACTCTTTAAATTGAAAAATACATATAACATGGCTTAGAAACCCATGACACTTGGAAACTCATGTTAAGCTGGAAATCCCACATGGGGTTGGAAACCCTGTGTGCTGCACTGTATTTGTGCCTTATGCTTTGGAAAACATTTTATTTGACCCCATGTTTATTTGATTGCATTCTTCATTTATTTTAAGCTTCAATAACCACACATTTTTACATATTATGTATGTATATGTATGTATGTAGATATATGTCCTATTATCTTTGAATTTAGTTTCTGTAGGGAGGATAACTCCTTCGGGTCATTACATCTAAAAAGTATGACAAGAACGACACCAAAATATACTTTGGGTAAAGCAGACATGATGATTTGAAAACACAGTCTTTTAAAACTGTTGTGTAGCAGGAAGAAGAGAGCTGACGTACGGGAGCACGAGAGCTGTTTTCATTATCCCGTGGGCGGGCCTGCAGACGGAGAGCAGAATCATTTCATGTTGTACTAATAACTAAACTGAGATGAGCAAAGAGATTCTCAAGAATGATTTCAGTGAAATACCGGGCAAATACTTCAGCAGGCCCTTTGAAGACGGATAGGACAGTTTTCCCAATAGAGAAAGCAGCATGTCACTCACTACATGTAGTCACGTATCACTCACTGAGTTACATACAGTACGTATGAAGTTCTCCATGACTACATGGTATGTTTAAGAAGTTTTCAGATTTTGCAAGAGAGATCAAATGTTAGGTCTTTGCCTTAGAGAAACCTTAGATCTCTTTCTTACTCTGAATGAATAAAAGTGTAGCTGAAAAATGTTCTTGATGTGTCATTTGAACCATGCATCTCAGATTGTGGTGCCCACACAACTGAAAACGGAAAGAATGACACAGGCGCATCTCAGCTTTACACTGTCAAAATATAACTTGGGTAGCAGAGCGCAGACGGTCACTGCCAAGCTGTGTGTTATGTAGGATCGCGAAATCACCAAAGTCTGTTAGAGCAAAGCATAAAGTATCTCAATTTAGTCAAATTTTACAAGTCAACGCGGTATGAAAAACAAGGACATACTCTTGTCCTATTAAACAGTAGAAGAAATCATTCATTAAAAATGTTCTCAATTTGAGATGTATATAAATTGTACCAATAAAGAATTCAATTAAAAAAATGTTCTCACTTTTTGTGGGTGGTTTGTGTTAGTAATTTAAAATTCCATAAATCAAACTTAGTTCAATAATTCATCTTATCAGTAAGCAGCAATGGTCTTTTATTTTTAGTAGATAGCCATTGAGAATATATTTAATGTGTAATGGTATGTTAGTTTCATGGAGCATGTTAAAAATAATACATAACATCTCATTCCTTCAAAGAGCTTCTGGTTTGGTTAGGAAGATAAGATGAAAATAAACTGACATTTAAAATGATGTTTAAGTTGATGACTAAATTAAATTGGTAATACAAAGAGAAACAAAGGGGTCAAATGGTATCTTATAGGAGAGCAGAGATTACTCACTCTAAACAAATGTCATAGAAAACATTCGTGAAGAAGTTATGATCTCTTAAAACATAAGGGTTATTTTGATAGAATCAGGAGCACAGTGCAGAAAACAGCCTGATTCAAGCAGCATAATTTTGCCACGGACAAGCGCAAAATTGAAGTGAATAACTAAGCTAAGGGTCCTCCAGTTAGGGAGAGCTTCAGGAATCATGCAAACTAGTACCAGTTAATAAGGAAATATTGCAGGGCTTTGAGAAGATGAATGGTATGATGAGGGCAAGGTTTAAAATAATTGTACCAGTGATGATTTCCTGGGTGAGCAGAATCTGGGAGAAAATGAACTGAGAGAAAAGTGGCCTGAAATAAATCAGATGGGAATAACATTTTAGAACATGATATTTTCCTAAAATTGAAGGTACAAATGTGTCTAATAACAATGCCAACAAGACTAGTTCATTATCAGGTTGCAAGAGATGATGAGAAGTAACCACAGTCAAAATCAAAGTAATTTGAAGGTAAAACTTACAGCTTGATAGATAAGAACATTTTAGAAAGGAAGAAAAGAGATATGAAAAGGGACATTTCTCCATTACTTCAGTAATGGTCAAACAGAATTAAAGATGGATTACTAACAAAGAACTTTTAATGATCATGTTCCAATGATTTATACCATTTTTGAACCATCATATTTTGATTTATTTATGAGTGATCACACACACAAAACTGTGATATTCTTAGACTCTTTATACTGACAAATAGAATATTCAGTTTGAACATTTGTTATGTAATAATGCTAAGAAGCAGTCCTTAAAGTTTTCCAAACAAAGTATACAGATGAGTTTTGGAGAAGCAGAATAATTGCTCTCATTCATTCGAAAATGTGGAAAATATAAACTATAAAATACAGTGAAATGGAGCATAGATAGTAGAGAAAGTTATGATTGAATGTCTCTTATAATTGCCTGTCAAGCAGATGTTCTTATTAAATATTTGTATGCCTTGTGACAAGGAAAACTCTCTTCTGCTTAGAAAATCAAGAGTCTTCATCATAATTGGCCTTTCCAGTAGATATACTTAGTGTGTCCAGGGGACAGTGGAGGGACAATGTCAACATAGTTCTGACAATTAGACTCTATGAATACGGCACATGCAAAATTGAGCATCATAATTTTTCATACTCCAACATTCTAGAAAATGACTAAGGACACAATGAAATGTGAAGAATAAATAAGAAAAGACTCCAGTAATGTGAATTTCTAGAACATGAAGGTATGCCCATGTTACCTCCAAGTAACGAGGTAATAATTCTAAGAAAATTTCATTCACTTTGATATGTAGTTTTAGTGTGGATCCCAGTGTATTGCATATGTAACCATTCAAGTAATGTAAATAACAGTAATTTTCAATAGAATCTAAAGTTTTTCAGCCTATTTGATTTGCAAGTAGCTGAAGCTATATATATTCTGTGTTTGTAAAACTATCTCCTAGGCAAGTAGACAGGTAGGGAAATTATTATCCCGATTCCTTCACAACTCTAACACCCTCCCCCTCAGTATATATATGCAGGTATTTTACACAATGTAAGTAAATTAGAAAATAATATTCAAGTGTTTTAAATATGGTGTGGTCTTTTTCACATAATGGCATGCTCTAGAGCAGAAAAATGACAATAAGATAACCAGGAAAAATGGCATTGGTAATAGAAAAATCTAATAATTTTCTTATATCTCTTTAAACTTTTAAACTAGAAAGATTTTAATATATATCTACAGAACCTCATGCACTTAAATGAACTAACATTTCTTTTATTTTTGCACACAATCTTCCTTACAAATTCATGTTGGACTTCAGAGATAAATCAAAATAAGTTTGAAAGGAAAGGCTTAAACATACTAATATTGTGTATATTCTTAAACTTTTTCTAGCTATTTCTATTTGCTATGGAGTTTGAAGTACTCTCAGCTTGGTTAATAGCAAAGTCATTGTATCATAAAAGTACAAAAATGTAATTTTGAAACTCTAGTCATTTTTTAAAAGAATTGCATTCCAGAGTATGGGCAATGAAACCATTTTCCATTGTTAATATCACAAAATGTGTTGAGTTAATACATTGAAGGGCAAACAACTGCCCTTTCTTCTTTATCTCTCCATTTGTAGACATTTTTGAAACTTTTAGATGAAATTATTTTGTTTATAAATTTAAATCCTGCTTTGCTTGTCATGAGGAAGACTATGGACTTTTTAAGTATGTAAAGCAAGTTGTCTCATGTTTTTTGAAGATATGTTGCATTTACTCTTTAATGTGAGCTCTGGGTGAACAAAGAATCCTGAGTATGTTTTGGAAGTGGAGAGGAGTGCCAGGTCCGGGTTCCCAGTGGAGAGCTGGCGAACTGCCCTCCTCAATCTTCATCCACTAAACAGAAAAATATTGATGTTCACAGAATAAAACAAATAAATACACATTGTAAAAGCACAAATAGAATGTATCACTTTGTAAGCACAGGAGAATGAAGAGGAATCAGACACTCCAGCTATTATTGATACATTAAAACTAGCAATAGTTAAAAAAAGAATGACTCGTTTTATCACTCTGACTAAAACTTCTCATACCTGTAAATGTAATTACTGGAGCCAGGTGTGGTGGCTCACGCCTGTAATCCCAGCACTCAGGAGGCAGAGACAGGAGGATTGCTGAGTTCGAGGCTTGCCTGGGCTACATAGTGAGCTCAGAGCCAGCCTGATCTACAAAAAAACGAGACCCTGTCTCAAAAAAAAAAAAAGTTACTACTGGAGGCTTATAAAGGTAAGTATTATCTCATTTCATGAAGTTGGCCAAAAAACAGTGATTAAAATAGTTTATATTGTGAAGATAAAGAACATCATTTTAATATCAGTTTTAGCCTTGTGTTTTTATTATAGATTAATTTCATTCCCGCTGAGCTACTGACTTGCAAAACTCAGGAGATAAAGGTAGGCAGGTTCATAGGATATTTTGTTTGCTTGACCAGACATACAGAGACTACTGTGGCAAGATAAAATTTTCTCATACATATATTATTGAAAGACTCAATTATGTTTCCTGCAATGTGTAAATTGG